>CM061557.1:242369404-242605357 GCA_030864225.1 Capsicum baccatum var. pendulum | reverse complement strand
TTTTCACAGAAAGACCTGAACTTTTGTCAGAGAAGGTCATTAGAGTTGTTGAAAAACTATGATATGAGTGTTCTATATCATTCAGGAAAGGCCAGTATAGTCGTAGATGCTCCCAGTAGGTTGTCCATGGGTAGTGTTTCTCACGTTGAGGATGGTAAGAAGAAGTTAGTTTAGGAAGTTCATCAGGTTGCCAGACTAGGTGCCCGTTTGGTTGTTTTGGTTGAGGAAAGTGTTTGGGTGCAGAATAGTTTAGGGAATTTACTTAGTTTCTGAAGTAAAACAAAGAAGGACAGGGATCCCAATTTAGTTAACCTGAAAAATTTAGTCAAAGACCAGAAAGTAGAGGTTTTCTCCCAAGGGAGAGATAGAGCATTGCGTTGCCAGGGTAGTTTATGTGTGCCATATGTGAATGGTGCGAGACAACAAATTTTTGTTGAAGTGCATGCGTGCATTACTCTATTCATCCATTGACCACTATTATATACCATAATTTATGGGAGATCTATTAGAGCAGTGGGATAAATAGGGATATTGTAGAGTTTATAGCTAAGTTCTTAATGTATCAGCAGGTAAAGATTGACCATCAGAAGCTTAGTGGGTCTATGCAGGAGTTTAGTATTCCCACTTGGAAGTGGGAGGAAGTCAACATGGATTTCATGATAGGTTTACCTCGTACTCGTCATCAGCATGATTTGATTTGGGTCATTGTAGATAGGATGACCAAATCAGCCCATTTCTTGCCAGTTCATACTTCTTATTCAGCCGAGGACTATGCCAGGCTCTATATAAAGAGTTGGTTAGGTTACTCGGTGTCCCATTGTCCATCATTTCATAAAAAGGTATGTAGTTCATCTATCACTTTTGGAAAGCTTTCCAAAAGGGTCTTGGTACCCAAGTTCATCTTAGTACAACCTTTCACCCTTAGACAGATGGTCAAGCAGAAAAAACCATTCAAACTTTGGAAGATATGTTGAGAGCATATGTCATTGACTTTAAGGGCAGTTGGGATAACCACTTACCTTTGATTGAATTCCATATATAATAACAACTATTATTTCAGTATTCAGATGGCTCCATTTGAGGCTCTTTATGAGATAAGATGTAGATCTCTCATTAGTTAGTTTGAAGTAGGTGAGGCTACGGTAGTGTGGCCTGACTTGGTGTTTGATGCCTTAGAGAAAGTATAGTTGATCAGGGATAGCTTAAGACAACCCAGAGCTAACAGAAATCTTACACTGATGTGACAAGGAAAGATCTTGAATTTGAGATTGGTGATTATGTGTATTTGAAAATCTCTCCCATGAAAGGGGTGAAGAGGTTTGGTGAGAAGGGGAAGCTTAGTCCCTGATATGTTGGTCCTTATAGGATTCTGAGTCATTTTGGTAAGGTAGATTTTGAGCTTAAGTTACCTGCAGACTTAGCATCAGTGCACCTAGTGTTGAACGTTTCCTTGCTAAATAAGTGCATTTGTTACCCAGCAGTTGTAATCCCTATATAGAGTGTAGATGTTCAGAATATTCTATCTTCTGAGGAAGTCCCAATTAAAATCTTTAATCGTCAAATTCACAAACTAAGGAACAAAGAAGTTTCTTTGGTCAAAGTTCTTTGGTGGAATCAGTCCGTTGAGGAAAATACTTGGGAAACAGAGGTAGGAATGCAAACCAAGTATCCTCACCTCTTCTCCGCAAACTCAGACTCAGCCTAAGGTAATAGACTTCCTTAGATTTAATATATTCCATACTAAGTTACAACTACATAACATTTTCATACCATTCATGCATTCATGAAATAGTTAAGTCATATGTCATGTCTGTTGAATTCAGTCATGCTTCAATTATGCATGTCAGTGTAAGTACCATTCCTCAGTTCCTCTCAGTTGTGTCAGTCTCATTTGAGGATGAATGTTCCCAAGACGGAGATATTGTAAGACCCTGCAAAGTCCTAGTCATTTCAGTCCTTTATATCATGCCAAAAGAGGTCCCAGACTTAGAAAATTTCAGCTAAGTGTTGACACTTAGTCTCATTTTTGGCCTCGATATTTCAATGGCATCATTTACATTTTTTTCTGGCCTTAGATTGTTGATTTTAAGTTGATTAGTGATCAGTATGTCAATAGATCATCTTGGGTGAGTTTCAGAATTTTTGGATATCGTTTAAACCAAGTTTGGATGACCAAAACAGCAAGCCAACACGATCTTGATGCGTTGCGTTAGCTATCGCGTCGATAGTATCGATGCAGAGCGTCACCTACCGCATTGCTGGGAACATTTTGCTCACTTAATTATGAATTTTCAAGGGCAATTAGGTCCTTTTTCCCTCACCCAATTCATCCAAAACATGAAATTAAGCTTCCAAAAGGGCAAAATACATTCTTTATTCACAAAATCCTCTCAAGAAATAAACCCTAGTCCATCAAGCTCAAGATGTAGTCCCATGAATTGACCAATAATTCTCACGAATTCAAGAATCAAGATATGTTAGATGTTTATCCTTGGGTTTCCTTCCACCCTTGGAGTTCAAGAATCCTTTGTTAAACTAGAATTATGATTCCCATGTAATGAATTGAATTATGCTCATGTTTGTATTGTTATTTGAGTTTCAAAGTTAAGAAAATAGAGTTTCATGTAAATTATATCAATGGGTATGTTGGTTGATGTAGATATCATGTCAAACCCTTGAAATGTGAATTGATTATAGTAGTCATGATGCATTAACATGTTGTTCATTCCCATGAACAAGGTTATGCCTCCTAAGGGTTTGACAAAATATCTAAGTAAATGAATTGTGCATATGATCTTTTGGTGATTTTAGTATTGAAATCATGCTATTACTACATGTTTAAACTATTCCCATGCGTAAGCTATGCCTTGCAAGTGTTAGATAGAATGTCCATATGAGTAAATCATGCATGGTAACCTATTGTTGTGTTGTTAAAGTTGTGATATGAGTTTATGAATTCTGCTATTGAGTCCTGGGGGACATTTGCTACCAGAAGTATAGCTGTTTACTTAGTTATAGTAGTCATAGAATAGTCCCAGTAAAGTCAAGAACAACAGTACTCAGTCAGTAACAGAACTCAGTGAACTCAGTCTAGTTCAATCAATTAACATGATCAGCGTCTGTTCAGTCAAGCCTAGTACAGTCTAGTGATCCATTTAGTGTCGATTTAGTTGGGAGTAGGATTCAACATCGAGCGAACCCGGGGATGAGGGCATTCTTTCCAGTAGAGGGTTTGACCTTAGTAGTAGTCCCTACATTACAGAAATACATAGCTAGTATAAGGTAAGTCGTTCTCCTGCCAAACTAGGGTTGATGTAATTATATATATATTTCATGAGTCTTCCTACCAGATTAGGGTTGACACAATATTGCTAGTATCCCGTGGCAAGGTGCTAACACCTTTCCAACTGGGGTCACTGGTTGGACCCCAAATTAGTTTATACTGGGGTATGTCAGTTAGATGAACATTTTAACAGTTACAGTTTTAGTCTCAGTATTCAGTAAACAGTTCAGTCAGTTCTACGGAATTATGGCTATCAGTTATCAGTTACTCAGCCATCAGAATTCAGTACTCAATTTCAGTATAATCTTAGATACACGATGTATACCTATATGCGCAGTATTGCTTGTTCAGCATGTTCAGTAGTTATAGTTTTGCATGTACTCTCATCCAGTTACTTCATGATGTTCCTTCATTTAATTATCAGCTCATACATATGAACCCATGTATATCAGCCTTAACACACTTAGCATACCAATACATTCCAAGTACTGACGCATACTCTTTCTTTGTGCTATGATGTCTTATATCATAGGTTCAGACACTCAGGTTCCTGACCATACTTAGAAGCTCAGGCTATCAGCAACAGTTATAGTGGTGAGTCCTCATATTTCGAGGATAGAGTTTATCTATTTTAGTATTTCAGCAGTTTAGTAGTTATTTCAGTCGAAGTTAGTTAGTGGTTTGTCCCATCAAATCTATATCCAGATAGTTAGAGGCTTTCAAACTATCATATTCAATTATTCAATTTTTAAATATTATTATCAGTTATACTCAGTTATTATTTCAGTATTTTGAAAACCTTATGTCATTTTCAGATTTTTTCATCATGTATATTCCAGTATTATATTCAGTGCTCAAAGTAGGTACCAGTCATTGGTTAGCTTATGGTCCTTCAGGGTTGTAAGCACTATGTGACTCCCAGGGTACAGTCACGGGGCGTTACCTTATTGCAACTAGTGGGGTCACATAAGAAAAATTTGACCCAGGGTCTAACAACATATAAACATTAAGATTAAAGACATGAAGCATACCAGTAACAACATCTGGTTAACTCTTCCACTCCTGATGGTATGGTAAATCATAAAACCGATTCTGGTGCTGACTGCCACCGATACTGGATGATGCACCCTGAGGAAGGACCGGGAGACCCAGAGGAGATGGTGCGCTAGTAGCCCGAGTCTGGGTACGAACATCCCTGTTTCCCTGCCTAGCATGAGGACACTCTTTGATTCTATGTCCTAATTTACCACAACCATAACAACCTTTCTGTTCCAACAAAAACTCATTAAGATGATTCTTACCATACTTAGCACATGGAGGATAACTGGGTTTTCCACTCACCCTATTGTGAGATCTGGACATAAAAGTTTTACCCCATTACTCCTACCTATATTTGGGGGTGGGATCAATGGATGAAGATGGCACTGGCATAGATGAATGATTCTAAATCTGTGAATGATTTTCAAATTGCCTGGTTCTAGCCTTCTTATTTCCTCTCTCTCCCCTTCATCTTTCCTTTCTTAATTTGTTGAGCATGAATCATCAACCTAGAAAGATATATATCTCCAATAAGCATGACAGTCCTACACTCCTTGGCTACCAAACTAGATACTCCAGTAACAAACTTACTCATACTCACCCTTGGGTCAGCCATTGTATCAGGGGCATATTTAGACAACTGGTTAAACTTAAGGCAGTACTCCTTCACTGTCATCGATCCCTACCTAGGGTTTACAAACTCCTCTACATTAGCTTCTGTCATTTCATGTGGAAAGAATCTATCTAGAAATACATCCTAAAATACCTGAAAACTCATAGGAGTTGCATTCTCACCGCTACCATTCTTCTACATGACCACGCAATCATATGCCACATCCTTCAGCCTATAGGATACCAACTCTACACTCTCCTGCTCAGTAACATGCATAATCTGGGTGATTTTTTTTATCTCATCTAAGTAAAGTTGTGGGTTCACTTGCTTTTAACACAAAGAACTTAGGCAGATTTATTCTCATGAAGCCATGAATTTTGGCTACTGCTAAATCCCCATTCTGCTAAAGTGTGATTGCCGCCTGATAGTTACCCTAAACATTGGCAATCGCAGCTTGGGCTAACACCTAAAAGGCATTTTGAAACTCGACATGGGATACATTCACATTCAGAGAATCAGCAGGCTCGGGTGGTTAGTTATCATTTCTGCTTCCATTAGCTCAGCGAGGAGGCATTTTCAACTGTCATGTAAGAGCACGAGTTAAAATCATATAGAGACACTATAAGCATGATAGATCAGGAATAAAAGAGATGATTTCCTAAAAACAACTCATAGCCTTTAGCTCATAAGTGTGGCGTGTTTCACACTCGTGATTGAGACTCTATGTAATGCGACTTGTCTAGTTCCCTAGGACTCTTTGAACTTTAAGATCTAATACCAAGTTTATAAGCCCCAAAAATGGGTTCCGAGATGTCACATGATACTTAAGACTACAAATAGCCTTAAGCTAACCCTGTAAGCCTTCTACTAAATCACTTACACTGCTAAAACTGAGCACCCGAACCTATATTATGAGACAATGTAGCACATAGACGTATATGTGGATCAGTACTTCTAGAATGTACTAAGTATATGAGGGTGAATGCATAAGTAAAACAATATCTCAAAATTAGTGTAGATTTGCAAAAGAATTCATGCAAAGTTTAGATGACTCACAATAGCTTGAATAACTAAAAACAGAGAATGATGATCATGAATAATAAAGTATGCTGTAAAAATCTAGTGAGTCACAACACTTAGTTCTAAAATCTTACTTGTATTCTTTGTTAAAATCACACTGTCTAAGTGTAGAAAGGATTCACTTTTATATCCGGACACTGAAAGCTAAAATCTTATCGCCAATGTATTATATAAAGCAATATCTGAATAAACCTTTAAGCTTTTACACTTAGTTTCTAAAAGTTGTTCTGTTATTCTTTTCTATAGTCTTTTCTATTAGGGAGGTTCTTCTAACCGACATACACTATGTGACCTATCATAGTGTCTAACGTTTAGTTATCTTATGGGAAAACCTCATGTTGGGGAGAGGTGTCATACTCTTGCCAAGGATTATAACCTAATCTAAGTGATCATATTTGTAACTATCATTCATATAGAAATGAGAATGATTTGATAATCTTTACCTACATTGGATCATAGTTCTGGGACATGTAAACATACCCAACTCGGTGCTAATTATTACTCCTTTTAATCTGTATGTTCATTCTGTAGTAAATCCACTTTTAAAACTAGTATAAGGGTTTATAATGAAAACCTCTTGTGAATCTGTTTACTGTAAACTATAGTTAAATCTGTAAAGTGGATTTCATATCTAAGCTGAGATCAAAAGATCAAATCTTTATTCAAAATCTGAATATAACAAATCATGGGTTGCTTAAAAGCATAATCTTCTTGAAATAACAACATTCAAACTAGAGCTAATAACCCATGCATCTATTTCATGTCAAATCATCATAAAGTTCATGCTTGATAATGAAATATGGATAATTTAATTCTAAATCTGGAAATTACTGCAACATGCATAAAAATACGAAAGTAGACATGTAATTCGACATCCAAATCTCTCAATATCTCATAATTCTTCAAATAGTAATAAGTGGGTATAAACCCTAAACTAAAATTCATATAATTTTATATAAAATTCAACTTTAAAACTAATTTGGGGCACAAGGATGAAAGAATTATCCTTGTTGAAAAACTCACATACCTTGTTGGAATAATTGAATGTTAAAGCTTGAACTTTTGAATATCTAATGGTGTTCTTGACGATTCTAGAACCCGGAAGCTTGGATTATTGACTTTCTTGAAGGAGTAATGGGTTATTCTTGATTTATTAGAGCTAAGATTTTTCTTAGAGGGAAATAAGATGAATAATGATGTATCTAGGCTATTTGTGGCTGAAATTATGTGTTTAGGACAGTTTTGATGTAGGGCAAAAGACCTTATTGTCCTCCAACATGTGAAGTCAAAAGATGAAAATGAAGGAGTATGCTGTGGAGCGTGTGTCGCATGCTATGGAGCTATGGAATGAAGCGTACACGACACGCTCTATCGCATGCTCCCTAGGGGTGGAATGGAGCGTGTGTCGCACGCTATTAGCACGTAGCTACTATTTTAGACTTCCAAACACGGCCTTACACTTGTTCAAATGCTCCAAAACTCATCCGAGATGTACTACTTACTACCCCAATCATGAATCAACTTTAAAATCAACCATATGATCTCGAAAAGGTCAGAAATAAAATTATCAAAGTTTAAGGGGTCAAAATGAGACTAAGTCTTTGACACTTAGTTTTTTTTCAGGTTCTAAGTGTCTTAAGCGCACACTATGGGCTAAGTTGAGTTATGAAAGTACAGGGTATTACACTTTGTATAAAAGAACAATAGTCTCACAAGTTCATTGACTACGCAACTTCAAGAAAAAACATTATTTAGGGTGCCAATGAAGTGCCATTGTTGTCGAAATTGGAGAACATGAAATTGAAAACTCATTATTGCGCAAATGCTCCAATATTTAGAAAGTGAAGATACCATTTTATGCATTTATAAACAGTCATGTGTTTTAAGTATAGCAATTATCAGTGCTCTGTCCCTACCTTTTTTTCTTTCCTATATTAATTCATTAATTCATACAAGTCGTACTTGGCATGGATAAAAAATTATATTATACAGTGTGCTAGAATCTTTATACGTATCGTTGTCCTAAGTGGTTCAATGTTTTGTGCTCGTTGATATCGTGTTTTCCCTCAAAATCTTTTCTTGTACCATCTCCTCCATTGGCACTCCGATAATGGTCATTCATATATAGTCAGACAATTTTAGTAAGGGCTCTTGATAGATGCAACTCTGAGATAGGAAAGTTCCTGCATACTTTTGTTATGAAGGGAAGCCTTGGAATAATAGTAAACTTGTCTCCCTACTATTCGAGTTGTGTATAAGTCTCTAATGCTCATGTCAGGGTAGGTTTTATGTGACCTATAGGCTACCCTTTGGGTCATCATGGTTAGCATATCAGATCCAACATCAACTAAGGAATAAGTCACTGATGCTTGTGTTAGCATAGGTTTTGTGTGACATATACGTTACGACAAGTGTGACATATACTTTACGACATCAACTTATCATGATGGGCACATCACATTCAACATTAACTATTGTAATGACCCATTTCATCGTTGTTAAATTATCCAAAATAAATTCAGGAAAATTCCTAATTTTTATTTCTCGATATTAACTTGGTTCCAAAATAGCCAATATTTTATTTATTATGTCATATCAAATTTTTCGACAAAGATTTTAGCCTTCAGATGTATCTAGATAGACTCAAGCTTGATAAATTTAATTATTCATGATTTCTAATATCAATACTTTAGTTTGAAAGTTCTTTAGGTATGAATTAAGGTCATACAATAACCCTAACACAAAGTTAAGTTTATAACTTTCTTTCCTATACAGTTGGGATATGGATTTCTATTAGGGCTAAATTCAAGTGAACATAACTCCTAGAATAGAAGGATTTAATAGGTATAATACCTACCAAATCAAAGATCTATGAGTCCTCTTTCCAACGCAACAAACCTTTCGTCAATCCGAATTCGAAGTAAAAAGTTATGACTGTTTTTTCAAACTACTGTCCGGACTGAATTGGGATTTCGCTGTAGCAAAATTTTTGATGATATTTAAATTAGTTTCAGTCATATTTTAGGTCTAAAAACCCCAATTTAATTCCTCAACCCCAGAGAGGTGATTTCCCAAAGCTTAAGACAAAATTCCTTCATTGAGGTAAATTTTTTCATTATTTTCTTCGTCTTTTAATTCTTTAACATCTTAGAATCGTTAAAAAAACTTTAATGGTGTAATTCTTTTGTTGAATACTCATGGGTGTTTTTAATATGACCTATAGCTGATTCTAATCTATAAATTAAAGATTTCTAACATGAATTTCATAAACTAGGTTATGAATTTTGATGGTTAGGAACCTTGAATTCCGTAAAGATGGGACATTTAGTATAAAAACTCCATTAATGGAGATGGGTTAATCTTGAATTAATGGTTAATTGAACTTGGGGAATGATATAAACCTTGAATTAAGGGTAAAATTAGTGGGTTTGAATCACCAAGATATTTTTTTGAAGAGTAATTATTTAATTACTCTTATAATTGCTTGATTTTTAGATGATTGATTATTCCAAGACATGAAGGAAAGGAAAGAGCATCTTTGTTGAAGCTTGCTTCTTTCAAAAACTTGGTGTCCAGGTAGGTTAGGTTTAATGAGTAGAAGATTGTGTTATTTTATATTTTCATAAGTTATAATTGATGGAAAAAAACATGTCTAGGCCTGCGGGCATGGAGTTTAGGTGGATAAAGACACAAGAACTTAACTTTAATCCCGAAAATTATAATATTGATTAATTATGTGATACTTGCGATATTATGTTCTATGCACTCGCAAGGAGATTATTGTAAATGAACTATGTGGACATGATAGTTCTTAGTTGTTCTAGTGATGAACCTAGTTGAGTTATAATGATATTAAGTGGCATGTATTGGATAATAATATGATGAGGAAAATCATGATAGGATTAAGTATTGATGAGCATAGTAATATCTAAAGAATAGATGACTTGAATTAGTGTAACAATTATATTATATGGAAAGTGGTAGTGACATTTTAATAATTAATGAGCAAGTAATGCTCCATTAGTGACTTGCATGCTTAAGTGTTAAACTATGATTTATTTTATGATATTCTTATTTTGGTATTGATAAAAACACTTTATTTATTGAATTGTGCCTATGAGAGGCTTGTTTGATAATAATAACTCCTTTTATTAATGTCATGAATGGCTTGTTGATGATTATGATGAATTATTGAAATAATACTCGTGAGAGGGGCAAAATATTGATAAATGAAAACACTTGATCGAATATCTTTATGATTTTAAGTGCACTTATAAATTTAGTACATCGTGTTGCATCTCGAAAGGTAGTGTGAATTTAATAAAATATATATAATATGGTTATGGAGGATTAGGTACCACGCTGGTACGAATATGAATATTGATAATATTTATTTATGGAGGATCAGGTACCATGCTGGTACAGATATAAATATTATATTACTTATTTATAAAGGATTGAGTACCGCACAGATACGAATATGGATATTGATAATATTTATTTATGGAGGATCGAGTACCATACTGGTACGACTATAAATATTATATTACTTATTTTTGGAGGATCGGATACCGCACTGGTACGAATATGAATATTGATAATATCTATTTATGGAGAATTGGGTACCACACCGATATAGTACATAGACTTAGATTGTCCCCTGCAGGTCATCACTAGTTGGGCAAAAATAAGTCCCATAGCATGTGTGTACATATTTGTGTTGAGTTTGAGAGGTTGTATGGGTTATTATGTCGATAACGAGATGGCATGGTGATTATTATAATAATAAAGAAATTGATAATGAAGTGATCCAAAGTGATGAATTCAATGAATAATCCTAAAGAAATAATCCCAAACTTCAATAGTTGAATTAATCCCTTTTTAATAGTATGTACAAGATTTGTTAACGAGACATGAGTTCTCTAATGTGTCTTACTTGATATGAGTTGACTTGTATTCTCAACTTGATTATATTCTTGAGATTGATTGGGTGGCATGTGCTTGGAAAAGTGAAACTCGGTATTTACTTTCTATATGTTGGTCAACTTACTTCATTTATACTTGTTAAAATTATATTTTATCTTAATAACTATTTATTATTCCTTAATTTTATAAGAGAGTGTCTAATTGTTAGCCTGAGCATTTACTGTGAGTAGTCTATGATTATTGGGTTTATCCTATAGATGTGGGTAATAAAAGAGATAAGGTGGTTTGAGAGAGATAGTGATGTATTAGCGTTGAATTGTGGTTGATGGTGTGAATTAATGAGGCTAGAGTATATTAGTAGTGAATATAATACCGATGGAGTTGAAAGAGTAGTTGGATGATGTAACTTATATAGGTAAAGTAATAATGTTATTATAGCCTTGGTTGAATTATATTCCATTCAAGATGTCATGATTTATTTTCCTTAATTCTATTGTATGATTATATGAACTAACACGGTTGGTTGATGATACCTATCAGTACGTGTGGTTGTACTGACCCTACTCTTCTACATTCCTTCTTGGGGTGTAGACTGAATGCAGGTTAGTTTGCAGTTACTTGGTCGATGGTGATATTCAACACTAACTTCTGCACTTTCTTCCTGGCAGATATTAGAGTCCTTGTATTATTCATTTTATTGTTAGTCTATGTTGTAATAGGTAGCTCTTGTAGATGTCTGGCCAAGTCATGGGATAATGAAGGACATTTATAAGAAGTTTTTGAAAAAAATTATATATTAGTATTTAATTTGCTTTATTATATTTAATCCAGTATTTTCTTAAAAACAGAAATCTTTCGCATATTTTTAATTGGGTAATAAGGGTTCTCCTAGCTACTTAGAATAGCGTAGATGCCCACACGGTCCGTTAGTCTGGGTCGTGACAGCTATGAAAAAAGCTATTGATGCTTGTGTCGTCATTGTGGTGGGCATATCACATCCTCTCATAGGGTGCCATTTTTCTTTTGATCCTGTGTGAATGTGAGTTACTTCACATCCTCTTGAGGTTCTTATTTTATTTAATTTTATGACTCACCCATCTTTGTTTGACCCTTCACATATTTATCTCGCTTATCAATATTTTTTTCAAGTTTGACCATCAAGTTCATGGGCCATATGCCCCTTGACAGCTATACAATTGGAAGATCTATTAGGGATAATAGCATATCATAAGGCACATATATAAATGTAGGATGAGCTCATCTGATCATGTTAGTTCAACCGTTTGTTTGATGCAAATCACAGACCAGTTATACATAATACTAAATTATATACCAACTAATTTTATGACATATGAATAAGGTATACTTTGAGATCTTCAAATAAGTATCTACACCAACATTTGAATTACGTTTATTTCATAAATCAAAAAAGGTAGAAAATTGATACCAGTAAAGAAAGTGGAACTCCTAAGGAGGAGAGCATCTAGGTTTAAGGGCACTAGGATCATCCCCACTGCCTTCATAGCGTCCTAATACAATTTTATTTTTGAACATATTTAGTTACCTCTAACTATACATATTATTTCTTATCTACCTCTTCTCATAGACAAAATTAAATATATTTAGACAACCATAAGTTCTTAAAAGAATAAAAATATGATAAAATTAAAAAATAATTAATTTAAATAATGCAGTGAAATTTAATATATCCCAGTTTGAAAACTTAAAAGAATCACATCTTTCTCATAAAAATATGAGAAAATTAAAAAACAATTAATTTAAATAAGGTTGTAAATATTAAAAATGTATACTAAATTTTAAAATGTAAATTTCTCTAAAATAAATGTATACTAAATTATCAATGTACACATGTATCACATATTTACAACCTATTTTATTAACATTATATTAAATTCATTAACATATTTGACGTGAATGTATACAACAAATTTACTTTATATCAGATTAACGAATTTCATTATATTTATGTATATATGAACCACATGCATATCAAAAAAAGTACCTATATAAAATTGAATGTATACATTCACTACATTGCATACATTCACGTTGTTTTGTTATATAAATCGGACAACAAATAAATTACACACACATATATATGATTCTAATTTTGTGACTTGGTGGTTGAACGCAAAATGTTTAAATGTCATATGAACAGGAATAACTAAATCTCATTAGTTAGATGCTATTTTTATTAATTTATTTTTATGAGGTACATGTCATGATGTTATATCTCACCTCATATATACATCGTTATGAACTATTTTCTTGGTCTTAAGTTCTTGTTTGATAAATATAGTATGTATATACATCCATCCAAGAGCATTTAGCTTTAGAATACTTTTTTCTTTTTCTATGGACTGCAAGTGTATCAAATTTCATAGATATTATATTTAAGAATAAGAGAAAAGTCGTAAATTTACTCAGTCTAAGTCGTTAATTTACTCAGTTTAACAGGCATTGCCTCTAATAATACAAAAACAACATAAAAACAAACTCTACTCTAGAATTTCTAATGAACTTACACTCTACAAAGTTAAAAGATAACATGATTACTGTCACGATTCAAAATCATGAGTCATGATGACACTTATCGCGATCCAGTCTTGATAATAAGTCCAAACTTCAAGAGTTAAGAAAATTCGAAAACAACAATAAAACAGAACATGGAGAGACTTCTTGAACGAAGTTGGGCTCTAAAATATAAGACAAAGAGAAAGTTTGAAAAAAATACACAATTCAAATTCCAAAACGTAGTGCTATAAGTACTGAACATCTAATAATACAACTGAGTTTGAAAAGTAACATCTATCTCCGAAATGACTTAAGACATAAGTAAACATAAGAGGAGGCCTGAAAATGACTTCTAACACAAAGAGTATACCAGTACCTCAAGTCTCTAACTTTCTCGCACACGAACTCAGTCACCATATGCAGTGCTCGTACTAGGATCTGCATCAAAAGGCCATACTAGTAATGAGTAGGATTCACTTGTACTCAGTAGATATCATAGTACGACTGAGTTATGAAGAAAATAAGATATCTAAATACGCTATGAGCATGTCACCTCCTATCAGAAAATCCCCAAACGGTAGCTCACACCGTCTCCACTAACAGTTCTAATAGATATAAGTATACGAAAGCAAAAACAACATAGATATATGCAAAAATATACAAAAAGTAAGTACAAGTCAAGGCAACTAAGGAAAACAAGAAAGTTGCGTGTGCAAATGTAATACAATGCAATGTGGATGAGATGAATAATGAAAGTCATCACATGACTTTTTGTATTCATCCAAAAAGCTCGCAGCTACTAGGTGGAACCTATAGGGGGTTCACAATCCATATATTGTATCTCATATCTCAGTCTCAACTCACCTCTCGACTCATATTCACTGAGAGAGTTTTCATGAAAGTGTCTCATTTTTTGAAAATAGTGTTTCTCAATAATACCAGTGTCTCATGAATGTATATGTACAGAATAAGCATGTAATGCTCACAATCAATCAATCAATATATATATATATATATATATATATATATATATATATATATATATATATATATAAGTAAGCCCAAAAAAAGAAACTCAACATGTCCATAATTTATGATTATCAACTTCAATTAGGCACCATTAGAATAAATATGCATAAAAGACATTATTAATAGCATATCAACCTCTAACTTGGGTATTTCTATCATGACAAAAGCAATCAATGCTCAAATAAAGCCTATATTAACAAAATAAGCCCCTGTACGAGCATCATATCTAGAATAAAGGCATAGATATGAATAAAGGCATTTCAATGCATAGATAAGGCCAATAATGCAAGTAAAGACCTCATACAGGCAACATATAATATCAGATATCACAAATCAACCACAATAGAATATAAGCCTCCATAAAAGCACACAGTAGTAAAAATAATCTCAAAATATAAACTCCATGACTACCCCTAATCCATAGCATGCTTTACTTATTTATTAACTACCCAACTCAATCTGAAATGAGTTAAGCCATAGCATACTTCTAAATGATAGAATTCCAGTCTAAAGTACTTAAACATGTATTTTTCCCTAGAGAATGGCCTCAGAATCAACTACACCATTCAAATATAATATCTACACGTTAAAAGAAAGCTAATGATACCCATATTAGTCATATTCGGACCGGGTCCAATATGAGTTCAAAAAATAAGTTCAAAATCAAAAGGAGTAAAACCAAAAATTTATTTTAAAAACACATTCCCCAAGGTTATATGAGTCTACAAGAGTAAACTCACACGAAAATATGTTACAAATGAGGTCCAAATCAAAGAAGAATCTTTTTCTTTTTTTTCAAACTTTACCAGTAAAAACTCCTATTTTTTTAATTTTAAAATCATGATTTAAATGTGTTTTTGATGATATAATCGATGAAAAATAATGGAAATAATGTTTTGAAGCTTACCCAAGCTCAAATGGTTTAGAAATCTACAAGAATTGCCCAAACCCAAGCCTAAAGTTCTTCGGCATGGAGCTTTTTTCGTTCGAAAAGTCTCAAAATTAACTAAAATATTCAAATATAGCCTACATATTAAAAAAAACTAATAATACCTATATTCTTTATATTTGAGCCAGGTTAAAAATAGGTTTAGAAAATGAGTTTAAAAATGAAAGAGGTAAAGCTAGAATTTTATTTTAAAATTATGTTTCCCTAAGGTTAAAGGAATCTACAGTTGAAAATTCACACAAAAACAAGTTAAAAATGAGGCCCAAATCCAAGAAAAATAATTTTAAAGCTTTACCGATAAAATCTTCGAACTTTCAATTTGAATTCATGATTAAAGAGTATTTTTGAAGAAGTAATCAATGGAATATAATGGGGATATGAGTTTAGAGGTTACCCACATGAATCATGATGAAGAAACCCTCAAAAATTGTCTTTTTTTGCAGCTTGGAGATCCAAAAAAGAAAGAAATTAGCGAAAATAGGGTTCATTTACTATTCTGCAAATAGTGCCTCACAATTGCGGACCCAATCTCCCGATCGCGAGGGTCAACGATGGCCATGCCACTAGAATGGCCTTCCTATGTGCGGCCAAGGCTTTGCGTTCATCATAGCCCTGTCGCATTCACAAATAGAACTCGACCCGACCCGACCCGAACCCCATTTGTTCTTCAAGACCATGTCTCCCTCCTTGCAATCATGATGAAGGAAATCATTCTTCTCTACATCGTGGTCGGAGTCTCATGTTTGCAAAGAAGGAGATGACCTGCACATGATATCAACAAAAATATTGATTTGCATGGTTTATAAAACCACTGGATGGACCCTTGATAGTCGTTAGGACCCAACAAAAGTAACACATATATTCTACCAGGCTATTTCAACATTCTGAATTTAATGGAGATGTTAGATATTTTTAAAAAAAATATTATTTTTAATAAATTAACCTCTAGGACTCGTTTTAGATGATTTTTGAAATGAAGGGTCGAAATATAAAATAATAATTTCGATCCAAACCAACCTTACTAATGGAATCAATATATCAGACCTAATGGAATCATTCAAATCACCATCCGACACTCAAAACCACAAATGTTGATCAAAGTCAACTATATGACTTTCTTTGGGTAACAAAAGTTCCATTCCACCAAAAATATAGTCATTACAAAACTTGGTGATTAGTCATCCTATGAAGAATATAACATCATAGTCATACAAAAAATAAGAATCCAAATAGCTGCATATATACTTATATACTCAAGGATAGTAATTTAAAGCTGCCAAGTGCTTCTGCCATCTAACCATATGATCTCTCTTTGTATGCGTATGAATTACAATGTCTCTGTATATTCTGTCACTTGAGCAGGTGCCTCTCTGGAATCTGAGGTTGTTTATAGCCCTCTAAATTAAGTAGATCAACATACTAAACACAGTTGCAACAATTTCCCAATAGCCAGACTTCTGCTTCATGCCTCTCAGCATCAAATCAATCTCTGTGTGCCAACTTCCAACACTTCTAGTGTGACCATCCCATTTAAGCAATCTGACCCAAATGTCATTTTTAAAATTGCATTCAAAGAATAGGTGATCAAAAAGTTCATTATCTAATCTACAAAACACACAGGTTTTAGGGACCTATATACCAATTTTCATTAGCCTTCAACTATTGCTAATCTTTGTTGCAAAGCTAACCACATGTTGAATTTATGACTAAGTTGTATGTGACGCTGCAAAATCATCTTCTTCCAAGCTACTTTTGGAAGCTAAGGAATCTGCAGTAGATAAAGCTTATTGATACTGAACTAACCTTCTTGTTGTAACTGCATGAGCCTGCTTAATAGATCATCCTATAATTGTGTAACTTAACAATTAGTTTTCTGAAATTCAAAATTTTCCTTACCACCCAAGATACATTCTTTGGTACATGAGCATGTTTAAGTTCCTGTTGCTTTAAGTAAAAATTGTGGAACCATTTAATCCAGAATCAATCCTTCTTTATTGCAATTTCCCAAAGGTGTTTAGTGATAACAACCTTATTCCATCAGAATAGATTGGACACATTAAGTCCGCTTGCAGTTTGAGGTAGGCAAACCATGTCCCAAGAGACAACAGCCTTTTTGGAGATTTCATCTTGACCAATCTATAAATAGGACCTGCAGATGGCCTTAATATGTTTTAACACCCTCTTGGGGATCAAGAAAACCTAAGCCCAATAAGACAACATATAAAAAATCACTGCCTTGATCAATTTCAGTCTACCTGCATAAGTCAAAAGTCTAGCAGACCATAATGTTATTCTGGTAGTAATACTTTCCACTAAAGGCCAACATAATGTTGTAAATATCTTCCTAGTAGCAATAGGAATCCCCATATTTAAAAGGAAAAGTCCCAACACAGTACTCTATCTCTTCTAGATACCTTGCTTAAGATGATAAGAAATGCCAGCTAGATATAAAGAACTTTTTTCCACATTCACCTGCAACCCAAAAGCTTGGAAAACTTTATGAAAGCCTGATTTAAGAGCCCAGTGGAGCCCATATCTGCCTTATAGAACATCAAAAGATAATTAACAAAGCATACATATAGTACCCCCACTTTCTTACATCTTGGGTGAAACTTAAAGTCCTTGTTCCTAACCAACTATTTTAGTAACCTATGCAAGTATTCCATAACAATAACAAAAAAATACGGAGACATTGGGTTATCCTGTCTATTACCCCTTTTAACTTGGAAAGGTTTAGTCAAACCACCATTCATAGTCAAGGAGTAAGAGACAGTAGCAATACAATACATTATCCATCCCACAAACTTACTAGGAAACCCAGCTCAATCAGTAATCTTTTCAAGAAAGACCAATCTAATGAGTTATAAGTTTTCCTAATATCCTCCTTAAGGACACATCTTGGAGAAACACCTTTTATATTATAACCTTTGAACAGTTTATACAAATAAAATATTGTTAGTGATGCATCTACCTTCAACGAAAGTAAATTGTGAATTACCAATCAAATCACCATTAACTGCTTTAGCCTACCATTCAAAACTTTATTCATTATCTTGTACATAATTTGGGGCAGGAACTTTAGGTACCAAAGTCATACCAGTATAATATATGCCGTTATCCGTTACACTAGAATTGAAAAAAATGGATAACAACATTCATAAGATCAGTAAGGACCTCTTCCCAGCAAGTAGTAAAGAACTCAACTGAAAATCTATCCACTCCTAGAGCCTTCTCCTTTGGCATATATTTGATTTTTGCCAAAACTTCCTCGGGAGTAACCTACTTAATAAGAAGTAGTTGTTGCTCTCTGAATAAGTAACGTCTTTAATTATCTCAACATCTGGACATGTGTGTTGATCTCCCTTTTGTCCCATAAGATTGGTGAAAAAGGATATGAATTCAGCTTTTATCTCAATTGGATCAATCAATTTTACTCCAGCTTCAGTATGTATAGGAGGGATGACATTAATACTAGACCTGATTTTCCATTGAGCATGGAAGTATTTGGCATTTGAGTCACGATTATTAATTAATAGCTTTGGATTTTTGTCTCAGAAGTTGCTTCTCTATATTACTCTATTTTACTACCTCAGCCAGTGCAGTTATTTCTTAATAGAAAAAGGAGACAATTACAAAGGTTCACAGAAATATTTTCTTGCATAATTTCCAGTTGATGCCTTACAACCTCTATCTTTTGTTGATAAGATGCTAAATAAGCATTCAAATTCTTTGATTTCTTCTTTCACTACCTTCAGCTTTCCCTAAATAGCCCACATAGAATTGCTAGGCATCTCAATAGTCCAAGCCTCTCTAACCTTCTTCATGAAATCAGGGGGAGTTATAACTACAGCATAAAGTTTAAAAGGTTTAGGGGTAGAGTCTTGGGGATTGAGATTGACAACTGATCATAGTAGGAGAATGATTAGATACCCTAGGTAACATGTAATTAGCTTCAATGTGACCTTTATTCAGTAGCCACCAATAATTGGCAAGGGCCCAACCAATCTTGCTATGTACCCTAATAGTCACCTCATGTTTATTACAACGATTAAAGTGACAACGTGTACTCTTCAAAAGGGGTTAACTAATTAGTCTCAACCATATCCTTGAATCTCTGTATCTAAGCCCGAGGCATTGGGGCACCAATTTTGTCACCCGAGCTTAACCCATTGTCGAAATCCCCACTATTAGCCATTGAACTTTAATCTAAGCACCCAAGGTAGTGAATTTCCTCTATACATATTGCCTCTCACCTAAATCATTATTGGCATATATAATGATTAGCATAAATGCAAATTAAGTGTTTGCATTAACTACACTAATGAATAAATTGGGCTCTAATCTATAAGACTTGCACCTGGATATGGCCCTTCCACAAAGCCAAATCCTACCATTAGGAGCATGACAGTAATTGAATTGAGCATTCCAATCTTTAGCTATATTAGTTTTTACTTTATTTGCATTGTGAACTTTTGCTGCTCTAGTTTCTATTACTTCCATACCTAATTTTTTTCCTTCACAGATAGATTTAATTTTGAGTTTCTTTGATTTTAAATGAAATCAAAATATTTATTTTATTCGAATACAAAACTTTTCAAAATATTCTCTAGGTAATTTTTTTTCATTTTAAGTAGCGATTATATATTTTCGTATCATATATACGAGATCGTAGAATTTTGTTACTTAAAATAACTATTTTACTAAAAATTAGATTTTAATCAAGAGTCATCTCAAAAATTAATTCAAATGAGTAAAACTTTGATCCAAATATAATTTGTTCTTAAAAATTAATTTATTTAAAAAATATTTATTTCATCTTATTAAATCAAGAAACTCAAAATTAAACATGTTTATAATTCTTACTAAATTTTGATTCAATTTCGTTGATTCATTGAATTTGGCCACCAGTGAAATAAATTGGGTTATAATTGCTATACAATTAGCTAATTGATTTTTAATTTGAAAAAATTTAAATAAATTGACTAAATAACCATTCAATTTGGGTTACCTCTTACAATAAAATAAAAAATCTTCCTAATTTCTACCCAATTCTCAAACATTAACAAACCTTTTCCCCATTCAAAATTGGGCCAACTACCCAAGTCCAACAAAGCAACAAACCCTATCTAGCCCAACTGCCCCATCAACCCAGCCCAACAGCAACAAGACCCGACCCGACTCAACCTCTTTAACCCATCTTCTCCCCTTTTACTCGATCCAACAAAAACTCTAGCAAACCTGTACAACAAAACTTCAATAACGGCGAAAAACAATCACGACAAACAACACACAACAACAATAATCAATATAAGCAATGTATAACAACTGAACCCTAATGAACAAGTGTGGCAACGAAACAAACAACCTGCATCCAGCTCAGCCCAACAACACCACTCTCAATCCATTTGAATTTTTTAATTTACAAATTCAAATCCACATTGTATAGTATGATTTCTAGCTTAACAAACCTTATCCCATTTTAAGATTCTGAAATCCCGCATTGAATACCTTCTCAAAATTCCAAAATTTGAAGCCTATATAAGCCCACATTATTTATTACCTTATTGGGAGTGAACATTTTCACTGTGGAGAGAATCCTCAAAGGATCTAAAGAAGCTTGTGATTTCTTAACAGGAAAACGTGAATTATTTTGGGTCCTTAAGATTATTTTGAGAAATCAGAATTCTAGTTTAATTTTGTTTGAATCTGATTGACCTAAGGTTAGGAGAGGTGAGAGTCAATCTTTTCAACTTATCGTCCCGAGTTTGGTGATCGAAAAAAACTAAGCATCCCTTTCTTGTTTAATCTTGAACATGAAATTTTTTTTCATCTGTTTTAATGTAAGATAGGACTATTTATAGTAGAAGACTTTGAAATTCGTAGGTTTATTGTAATGAAAGTGGTGTTTTGATTCTCCATTTAGGTGCTCAATTCACTATTTGAGCTTCATCTTTGTTGTTTCAATTCTTTTTTAAAATTCATGGTTTCATGTTGAGTATATGTTGTAGAGTCTTTAGAGTTGTTTTATTATGTGTTGTTGTGATCTTACTAGGTAAAAATAAATGTTGCAGTGATTGTCTCAAAATCTGTAACCTTGATTCCTTTTTTTTTTCTTTGACGATTATATTCCACAAACCATCCACTGCTTGGATTTTGCTTTTTTAGAAAATATGTTGCTAAATTTAAGAAGACTTTGTTGTCATTCTAGTTATTAGAAATAGAGGTACATCATTTTTTAACTTGTATCGCTCTGTGTTGAAATATTGTCTGGATATTTGTTTCATATGTGTCGAGAATGTTATGCCTGTTTCAGCTTCGTTGTGATGCTTACTTTCTTGTCTGATTTTCATTAAATATGATATGCTACTTCTAGACTTTTTCTAAACTCAAGCATGACTACTGAAAAATGTATTTATTGTTCTTTTAGATTACATATTCATAAACGTGCATTTATTATATTGGTTGTTCTTTTATCTAGTTGTAATTAGCCTACAATTAAAACTAGGCTAAATGAAAAATCTTGATTCTTAATTGTTTAAATCCTGACATATTATAGGCGTACTGTTGCTTTCTTTCACTGAGATAATCAAATAGGATAGAAAGCATGATGTTTGATTAAATTAAACATTTTACATGAATGTCTAGTTTTCAAGTGCTGATATATTTTCCTTTACAACTGTTGCTAGCCCAGTTTTGATTGTAACATATTCCAATAACTTGGTAGTGGAATTCATGTTTGAATCCTAGGCGTAAAAAATTCTAACTAGTAAAGTTTCATACTTAAATAGTTGGGTATATTTTAGAAGTCGTCATGGTGGTGTTTAAATGACTATTTTATGAATTAAATTTGTGAATTTTGTTTCCTTTTAAGTTGATAATTAATCCTTGCTTACTCTTTCTTATGCATGACCTTACTCAGTGAGTCCAAATGGATTCTCTTGCATTTCCTTGGGACTAGGATCCCCAAAATATCGATTCAAGATCTTCGTCAAGTCCCAAAATAGGTTAATCATGATGATATACAACGTACATAGGAGAATATACATGATATACATGTTTTTTACAAGGATATAATGAGGAAAAGAATACTACTAAAGAGCTGGAGGACCAAAGGATGTGTATAGATGACTGATTTTCAATCATGTATACACAAAGTATACTAAAAAATACAAGGGATGAAGACTGTGATATACAAATGATACACAACTGAACAAGGGCTGAAAAAAAGGTCCATGCATTGAACAAATTTGAAATGGGCCAGAAAAGAGCCCAAATCTCTATTGTTCTTCCTTTATTTTCTTGTAATTGATTTGATTATTTTGTAATTTTATATAATTAATCTAGTTGAATCCTTGAGGAGCAAATTATATTAAAAATATTTATTTTATTTTGGTTATTTAATATATTTACCTTTTCTATTTACACAAACTTAAGCTTATAGAATAACTTGAGGATTTATTTATATCCTTTCATAGTTATTAAATTTGTTAAATCCACGTTTAAGAAATTGAGTTAACTATTTAGCACAAAGTCTTAATACGGATAAAATTATTATAGTTAGGATTATTTCAAAACTTTGATGTTTAGTTTACATCATTATTTGAAATAGATTAAATGGACAAGTATTAAATAAGTTCTATTTATTTAAAATAAGATTTTTGAATAAGTTCAAGATTGTTGTAAAATGATTTCAAGATTTTCTCAAGTAACTCATAATTTTTAAAATTAGCCAAACAAATTTAATTCTCCAGGAACCACACTTTGTAGATTTTGAAAGTGTCATACACTTTCTTTCGAATTTAACTGGAACGCTTACCTAGTCTCGGGTTATTTTTATTTAAAGGTTTTTAAAATTACTTTTGTTTTAATGGTCTTTTAATTTTCTAAAAATTAAGTAGAGACTCTAAATTATTTTTAAAATAAATCAAATAGACTTTTGTTTTCTCCACGATGTTATGAAATGTTTTTGACTAGTTTCAAAAATGGATCATAACAGAATAGTGACTCTGCTGGGGATTCATCTATGTTCTAACCAAGAATATTTTATGTGTTTGACTAATATTTGTATTAATTGTTACTTTTATAATTATGTTTTTAAATTTTCGCAATTATTCACTGTTGCATTCATGACATACTTTCATATTTGACTATTAAATTGTTTGGGGTTTCACGGCTGTCGAGGCCTTTTTTGATCAATTTCAAATAAAAGTGTTGGAAATATAATAGTTTATTAGCACATTAGGCATCCGATGGTTGTTTCTATTTCTAAACCCAAGTTGTCCACTTGAGAACCTGGTCGAAGCCCACTCTAAATACATAAGATAGAGCAAACCAAAATACTTTTTAGGCATGTGCCTAAGACGATCGAATACCTGAGGGGGTATTGGGCCTATTAGATAAACCAACCTTACATTCATTGACCACGAGTCAATAACAAACGATCATTTCTTATGTGTTAAATTGAAGGATATAATGCCGAATTGTACGGATCATTATTCCTTGGGTAGGGTTTTATTCAAATTCTTTATTTTATTGTAATCTAGAGGAGATCTCCATCCGAAGATTATTCAGAAATTTTAAGAAGTTCAAGATCGAAAGACCCCAAGAAGGTTTAATTTAGGTTTGTTCCTCTGCGTGAGACTGATATCAGTTATTTCTCCTTTCCTTCATTTTGTATCCCCATTTAATTTATCCATTAAATATGTGATATATTTTTGGGGACAATGGAACGTCTAACAAACGACCTGCATATCTTTCAAATGTTAGGCTTACCTTTGGCCTGAAAGGTCCCATGTATGCTAGGACACGTTAACAATTATTTATGTGCTAAAGTGTTTTATTACTTTGCTTCATCTATATTTTCTTGATTTGTGTGTTTAAATAACATAAGTTTGGCTTTAAACAAGACTAGTCCATTATTTTATTTTGATGTCTTAGAGCATTATTAGGCATATAAGACTCAAAATTTGAATCCTCCTAAAATCTTCTTAAAAGTCCATCACTAAATTTTCTTCTAATTCACTCAAGTTTTATTCAAAAAATACATTAGGTAATTGTTCAATTCACCTTGACCATGTTGCTCTTACAAACTACTTTTTCTCGCACTTAATTTTGGCTAGAGTTATCAAAATATTCTATTATGGATACGACTCTGTTGTTTCAAAAGAACTTTATAAATTAGCCTTGTTAGGATGTTTATTTGTGAACACCCATTATTTTCAGAATCACTTAGTTCAAATTCAACTTTCAAATTTTGATCATTTAGTCGCTTTCCAAAGTGTCTTATTCTTCGAATATCGAACTAGTTTGTTTTGAACCAAATATATATCATTCGTTTCATGTATTACTTTGGTCAATTAATACGATTCATGAACTAACATTTTCATTATTTGAGTGTTTTTCTTTCTTTTCAGAGGGAGGTTGATTTGTGTTGGTAATCAAACTTGCTCGCTTCACAAAGACTTAAGGTAAATCAATTTTAAGTAATCGCCAACAGAAAATTAGTATTTCATACTGTCTATGGTAAAGAAAACAACTACAGACTCATCAGTTCTTACTTGGGCTAATGAAAAAGCTCACATAACTATGGATCCTATCTTGATCAGCACAAACACTTCATCCGAGTCAGTTCCCACCCTGTCTGTGGCAATAGATCCTAGTGCCTCGACAAAAAGATAAATAACCCCAGAGGTCATTGCTAGTTTGAAGCAACAAATAGCTAAATTAAGGCCCATGGTTATGAAAAGAAGAACACTTTCTCAGACTCCCAAACATGACTCTGCCTTCTGATGCTTAAAAAAAGAGCCTATGTTACCGACATCAGAAGGAGTTGATTAGGGAGGTTAGTTTACCACTTTTTAAAATGCTCGTTCTTTAGAGAATGCTAATTTTTTGTACACATTTGCTCTTCCAAAGGTTTAGAATATATTGATGGCACACTATGCTCCATCGGTGTATACCTATGCTACCGTCCAATTAGTGATATAAACTCAAGGGTTATACTTCCTAAATACTAATTATTATGTTAAAACAGAGAATTATTCAAGAATGTACATCGATGAGATAGTAAATATAAAGCTTAATGTCTTGAAAGATGTAATGGAAAGCCTTTAGGGCTCGACAGTAACCAAAAAGTGAAGTATGAAGAGTTGTGTGCATTTCCTATAATCGAATTGCTTCCTAGTTACAAGATCCCAAAATTTGAAAAGTTTGATTGGTCTAAAAATTTATTCTTTCATTTGAAAACTTATTGTGAAAAGTTAATTGGTGTAGTAAAAAATGAAGGAATACAGATCAAGCTACTTAGTCAAATTTTGAGTGGAAAGACTCTAGAATGATAGTTTAAGCAATATGTGACTAAATAGTGCACTTGGGATGACTTGGAAAATGCTTTTATAGATCATTACAAGTTTCATGTTGATGTATTCCTGATGAAATCTCTATTATAAAGCTAGGACAAAAATCAAATGAGAGTTTTCGTGAATATATCATGTGGCGTAGAGAAGAAGCAACCAGGGTACATCTTCCTATGGAGGAAATTAAAATGATTAGTTACTTCATCCATGTACTAAATGCAGAATATTTTGATTGCATGGTGACAATGACTGGGAAAATATTTACTAAAATTGTAAAAACTAAAGAGATAATTGAGGATAACCTTAAAGCAGGAAGGATAATAAATTTGACAATATTGCAATGCACTCATAAGGGCTTCCAGACTGGCTCTTTCGGAAATAGGAAGAAAAAGAAGAAAGAAGTAATAAGAGTGATAACTCAAGGAAATACATCCAATCACACGCGATCCCCATGATACCAACTCAATACTCGGTATGCTCAATATCCATTGTACAATACACAAGCAACATATTATGCTCAACCTCCACCATAAAACTATCAAAATAATACTCCTCATGCTAATCATGAAAGGAAGCCTCCGAGAATCTTCACTCTATTGACAGAATCACATACTCAACTTTACGGAAGGCGAAAAGAAGCGGGGCTACTTCATCTAATGGAAGCAACGCTTGTGAACACTTTTGCTAATTGGTATGATCCATACAAGCGATGCGCTTACCACTCTAGAGTTGTTGGACATGATATCGAGAAATATATCACTCTCAAGTAAAAAATTTAGGATCTGTTTGATAACAAGGTGATAACACTTGTGGAAGCTCCAACTAGTGTTAACAACAATTTGTTACCCAATCACAAGAAGTAGTGATTGGAACCATCAATCACAAAGTGGAATGAACTTTTCTCAAAGATGCAAATTTTGAGGCCCTTCTATCTTTCAATTTGAAGTTATTATTTTTCTTTTCTTGTAATCACACTTTGGCACTTTATTTCCTTGTAACCTCACTTTGATACTTTATTTCCTTGTAATCGGACTTTATGATTTGATTTTCTTGAAATTGCATATTTTGGTTGAAATGAACTACGTTCGACCTGATTTTCCTAGTAAAATATGTAGGTGGGTATTGACTTTGGTCACATTATCAAAAATGTTAAATTTCTTTTTTTTGCTTTGAATGAACTACATTTGACCTAAATTCTAATAAATTAGATATGTAGCCGGCCTATGTTGGCTTCGGTCAACTGCTTAGAAAATTTATCTTTTCATTGTATATTGGAAATATATTTGACCTTATTATTACCTCAATGGATATGTTTGCATCACACTGGCTTGATCGTATTTTTCGTTAGATTTCCATAGAAACTGGGGCAGAATTTTTAAGAGGATCTCAAAAATTCAGCAAGATGATTTTTCCTAAGTTATATGAAAATGACATCGAATCATGTAACTGGGGTAGAAAATTTTGATATGGTCTCAAAAATTTCATAAAACTTGATATTTGTCAAAAGTTGAACATCAGACGTTGCTGAAGCTGATATCGAGGCATAATTTTTGAGAAATTCTCAAATTTTAAGCTACGCTACGTCAGAAAGAAATCAAGTATTTTGTATTGTAAACTGTGGAAGAGTTTTAAAGTAGATCTGAAAAATTCTACACTAGACAATGGCATAATTTACAAGGAAGTTTAAGAGTATCTATGTTATAGACTGGAAGATTTTTTGAGGAAGATCCTCAAAAATTTCATACAAAATATATTTCAAGATCAGAAAGGCCTGCGAATCAATTCTCAACAAGGAGCATCAGAAGTGCAAGGCAAAACCAACACAATCAGTCTCTCAAAACTAAGAATTTTTATTTGGGTACAAGAACAATGACGTCACAAAAGTTGAAAATCTTAAGCGTGGTAAAGGCCATTACCAGACCCACTGTGGCCTTGCCATAATAATTCAGACAACTTTTCTTCTCTCTTTTCTTTATTTATGTTCCTATTACTTTATTATTTTCTCTAATACTTCCTCTAATTTTATAGAAAAATGATCGGGCATAACGATCAAGACATGGAGATATTATCCAAACAACTATCTCTAAATCATTATGATCAAACAATTATATCTTTAGACTCTATCTTCTATTTCACTCCTGGCTTAGTTACACTAAATTATTATATTATTAATAAGTGTTGTTGAGTTACGTAGGTGACGTTATGCAAGATCGCCTATAAGAAGTAATGCAAGTATATCCTTTCAAAGTTGAGGATTCAATCCAGAGGATCAGGATATGCACATGTCCTTTCAAGATTCCCAGTGCAAAGGATGAAATTCAACAAATCAACCGCTACCTTTTCTTAAATATTGATGAATATAATCCTTCATCCTTCTGATCAAATATTACATTCTGAATTAGTTTCAAGTACGTTCACTTATCTTTCAAAGAAATGAGTTAGGTTGTCACTTGATTTGAAATTTACATATCTTATTCTATTAAGGTTTTCTACCCTTCAAGAAAACCTACTAGATTATCACCCCCTAAATTTTCACCCTTCTTGTATTGATATATCTGATTATATTCGGGTCATCTACCCTTTCAAGAGAACATACCAAATGGTAACTTTATTCGAGGTGACTTATCTTATATTTTATTTTTCCACCATTCAAGAAGATGCATAAGACCGTCACTTTATCTGAGGTGATATGTCATTATGGATTATCCTCTCCTTCAGTGTGAACTGTTATAGAACATCATATCCTTCTAGGTGACACATTATTATATAGACTGTCACCTCCTTCAGGGTGACATGTTATAGACTATCACCTTCTTCAGAGTGATATATTATTGTCACCTCCTTCAACGTGACTTATTATTATGTTATGTACCGTCACCACCTTCAGTCTGACATATTATTATTTTATGAACCGTCACCTCCCTCAAAGTGACATATTATTATATTTTGAACTGTCACCTCCTTCAGTGTGACATAATATTATGTTATGGACCATCACATCTTTTACTGTGACATGTTATTATGTTATTTACTGTCACCTCTTTAACCGTGACATATTAATATGATGTGGATCATAACCTCCTTCAACGTGACATGTTATTACATTATGGACCTTCACCTCCTTCATAGTGGCATGCTATTATGTTATAGTCTGTCACCTTTTTTAGAGAGACATGTTATTATATAGATCATCATCTCTTTCAACATGATATGTTACTATATTATGAACTGTCACCTTCTTTAGTATGGCATATTAAAACAAGGTTTGCACAATTGCCTTTACATTACATTTGCTACTAATAAGTATAGTGTAGGTGACTAGTTAACACGTTGGGTTGTCACCCCTTTCAAAATAACATAATACATTCAAGATAGATCGTCCGCTTTCAATGAGACATGTTGGGTCATCACCCCATTCAATGTGGCATGTTACATACAAGATAGATTATCTGCCTTTCAATGATACATATTGGGACATCATCCATTCAATGCGACATAAAATATTTAAGATAGGTTGTTCGCCTTTTAATGAGAAACATTAGGTTGTGACCACGTTAAACGTGGCACAAAGTATTCAAGATAAGTCATTTGCCTTTTACTAGTACACGTTGGATTGTCACCTCATTCAAAGTGGCATAAAATATCAAGATAATTTATCCGTTTCTTACTGGTACATGTTGGGTTATCACCCTATTCAAAGTGTCATGATATTTTAAGCAAGTTGTGCAAATTGGTTCATCAACTATCTCAACGTGATATGATCAAATAGGTTTGTACCAAATTATGTTTATGTCATGCTACATTTACAAATAACCATTTTGTTTAAGATGTTGCCGATAGAATCCGAAAGGATGAAAATCTCAAATCAAAATCATAGGTGTGGACGACTTTAAAAAGGACACAACACAACGTGAAACTTTTTATTAACAACAAACTGGGACATAGTCTGAAGAGGAATTTCAAACTCTTTGCACGCGATCTGAAGGATGACTTTCACCACCATAAAACCACACCCCTATCTGATGGTACGTGGGTATTTTAGGATGTTTTAGGTTTTAGTTTCACCTCCAAGGTATTTCTAAACTTCCACCAGAGGTAAACTTTATCTTCTTTAAAAATTTAGGTGACAACACACCTAGAGCTTTGGAAATTATGTTCAAGTAGCTCTTAGTTGTGGATGTAAGGGGCACCATGTTTGTAATTGATATAATTACAAGCCTCTTTTACTTAAATCAATGTATTTGTCACTCATTCTAAATCAATGGTCGTCTAAAATAAGAGACTATCTTTTCTACCAATCGAGTCAAACTATAGCAGTACGATTCCTTGGGTATTGGGATATGTAGGCAGGGTTTTTTATTAAAAACTCGACTGTATTCCAACCTCCTCCCCTACAATTCCTCTTATTTCTCAGCATTTTGATTTCACCAAAATTCAAAATCGAGATAGCTTGTGAATTCTTTGAAAATCGTGCTTAAAATCAAGCATTATGAACTACAAATGGCCTGAATTCTCATGAAACCTGATATGTGTAGGAAATCCGATATCGTGGTCTGTCCATAACTCCACAAAACTCATGCGAAAAGCAACCGCTTTCGAGAAATGAATTTATGGTCAGATAAAATTAAGAATGACAAACTCCTTTTGCCTAGGGTTACTTGTATTCACCTACCCAAAGGAATATCAAAGTCCTTTTTCCTACGGTTAATTTTTGACCTCCGCAACTAAGTTTAATTCTATGTTTCTTCCATTTTAGATAAAATCAAAACATTTATTTTATCTAAATAAAAAACTTTCCAAAAAATTCTCTACGTATTTTTTCATTTAAGTAGTGATTATATATTCTCGTTAAGTAGTGATTATATATTCTCGAATTCGTATATACGAGATCGTATAATTTTGTTTCTTAAAGTAACTATTTTACTAAAAATTGAATTTTAATCAAGGGTCATTTCAAAAATTAATTCAAAATGGGTATAACTTTGATCGAAATATAATTTGGTTTTAAAAATAATTTATTTAAAAAATATTTTTTTCATGTTACTAAATCAAGAAACTCAAAATTAAACTTGTTTATAATTCATACTAAATTTTGATTCAATTTAGTCGATTTATTGAATTTGGCTATAATTGAAATCAATTAGGTCATAATTGAAATACTTAGCTGACTAATTTTTAATTTGGCTAAGATTTAAATAAATTGACTAAATAACCATTCAATTTGGGTTACCTTTTTAAAAAAGATAAAAAATCCTCCTAATTTCTTTCCAATTCAGAAACATTAACCAACCTTTTTCCCATTCAAAATTAGGCCAACTGCCCAAGCCTAACAAAGAAACAAACCCTGTCTAACCCAGCCACCCCATCCCCTAACAATTTTCCGTTGACCCAGCCAAACAACAATAAGATCCGACCCGACTTAATCTCTTTAACCCTTTTTTTTCCACTTTACCCGATCCAGCTACTACTTCTGCAAACCTGTATAACAAAACTTCAACAATGGCAATAACAATCACGACAGACAACAACAATTAATATTAAAAGCGTACAATTACCAAACCCTAACGACCAAGCAACAGTAGTGAAACGAACAACTAGCGTCCATCTCAGCCCAACGACATCGCTCTCAATCCATTTGAATTTTTCAATTTTAAAATTCAAATCCTTAGTAAATAGTATGATTTTCAACTCCACAAACCTAATTCCATTTTCTGATTCTAAATCCCACACTAAAATACCTTCCCAAAATTCCCAAATTTGAAGCCTGTATAAACTCCCATTATTCCCTTTTCGGTGGTGGACATTTTCAGTATGGAAAGAACTCTCAAAGGCTTAAAAGAAGCTTGGGATTTCTTAACAGAAAACCCCCATTAGTATGGGTCCTTAGAATTATTTTAAGGAACCAAAATTCTAGTTTAATTTTGTTCGACTCTAATTGATTTAAAATAAGGAGAGGTGAAAGTCAAGCTTTTCAACTCGTCGCCTCAAGTTCGCTACAAAAAAATAGGTAAACACCCCTTTCTTTTTTAATCTCGAACATAAAAAATTTTCATCTGTTTTTGTGTGAGATGGGAAAATTTGTTGTTGAAGGCTTTGGAAGCCATAGGTTTCTTGTAATGAAAGTGGTGTTGTGATTCTCCATTTAGTTGCCTAATTCACTGTTTTGAGCTTAATCTTTGTTGTTTCAACTCTTCTTTAAAATTTTGTCACGAGCTGACCCCGGGCCTGGCCATAATGGGTATCTCAAGCCCACCGTGGGTCGGAGATCACCCCATAGCCTGTACAATCAAACATAACCATATAGCAATATAGCAGAAGACAACCAGAGATTAAAGATAATAGTTAATGTAACTCAAAATAAGCTCTAAGAGTCAACAACACAATCCAACCACACATGTCCACAAAATTCTCTAAACTAATTCGAATATCAAGCTAGGTCGGGACATGCCCTCGACCATGACAGTGACAATGAAAATGATAATGTCAATATGAACTCTTTAATTCTAAAATATAGAAAGAAACTGTTAGACGACCGCAAATTTAATAGACTACCATACCACCTAATACTGTACGAACCAACAGAAGAAACCCCTAGTAACCTACATCATTAAAGGATGTAACATTCGGGGATGGTTAGTAGGATAAGCTTAAGCATGTGACTCAGGGAAAGGATAAAATAATGCCATTTCAAAATAAAATCCAAACTCCATGTACATGTTCACATATATGCAAATATAAATGTAACTCGAGACCTCTACCTTCCACGACGATCTACACAATCCCCTTTAAACCCAAATTAAAATATTTACAAATAATCAATCTATTTGACCAAGGAGTCACCCATTTAGGCATTTACCGAATGATATCATCATAATAATTAATTATGTTTGCATGCCAATTCCATTATGCCAAACCAAACCAATTATTCATAAGACTCCAAATTTCCAATTTAAAATCAATCTATACCCACCAAGGCCTTTCGAAACCATTTTTATTCTTTTAGCCATTAATGCAATGCAATAGTTTAGTAAAGTGTGCAAATCATGTAATTTTTCATATTTCAAAACCAATTATGCAAGTGGGTTTAGGTTAGTACAAATTTCAAACCAAAACCATAAATTTGGTGGAATCTATGACCTCCATTCCATTCACCATGCCTATGCACCCGATGAGTTCCCACATCTATCCATAAAGCATAAACAAATGCATGTAAACTATGAGAATATCTCTTAAACAATAATCATCCAAAACCCTCAACCCAAATTTCAAAATCAAACATTAAAACCATATGAATCCCAAACCATAGCATACCAAGACAAAATACAAGTTTAAGGGGTGAGATACATTCCTGAAAACACCAAGGCTTTGAAGGAGAAACCACACTTTGAGCCATAGATGATCAACCCTTAGAAACCTAGCTTTGTTGTTGACTTGGAAATTTAAGAGAGAAAAGAGTGTTTGTATTATGTTTAATGGGTGGAAATAGGGCTAAGGGAATGTTTTATGTCGTGGGAATAGTGTAAAAGAAGGAAAAAGACCGAATTACCCTTAATGAAAAACGTGCAGGAGAGTAACTCCCAGTCGCTACGGGTCGGGTAACAACTCATAGTCACTGGTCACAATTTTTCACCATGACTTATAATCTGGGTAGTGACTCAAGGCCACTTTACTGGTTTGGTCAGGAGTCTCACCCTATGACTCATGACCTCACCCTACACTCGTGGAGTCAAGTCATTACCAAGCCAACAACCTTGGTCCATCTCACTTTAAGGTCACGAGTCCTTCATCATGACTCATGACATACCTTACAACTTGTAGGGCCTTAGTCGTACTTAAGGTAGAACATTGAACCATCTTACTCGGTTGACCATGATTGCCACTATATGAATCATGAGGAGTCTTTACGACTCGTCACTTGAGTCGTACCTTAAATAGTAAGCATGATTACTAAGAAATGTTCAAAGTTCAAAACCTGAGGTATTATATTAACCCCCCCCCCCTAGGGATTATTCATCCCTGAATGAGGAGTTAAGACACCCTTTTACACGAATACATTATAGAAAGAATCCACAAAACCAAGAACAACACCCAAAAATGATTAAAATGAGAGATGCACATACCTTACGTATAATCATCCAACTTGGAGAACAAAAACAGGTACTTGGCCTTCATATCCTCTTCAGCTTCCCAAGTACCTTCCTCCCCCTTTTGATTCCTTAAAAGAGCCTTTACCGAAATGACATTGACACGACCCAAAATTAAGCCATGTCATATGGGCATCTTAAGCCCAACTTGGACCGGAGATCACCCCGTTAACCCAACCTAGCCATCACATCAAATAACAAGGGTTGGATAAACTCTAACCTCATATCAAAGTAGCAAAAAATAAGAGTCATAGCCATAACTTAAACAATATCTACATATTTCATGTATTTCAACATTCTAACCAACAAACCCAAGTCCACACTCACTCACAATGCTTCTATATAAATTCGAAGTCTAAATAAGTATATGTCGGGATATGCCCCCGACAATAGCCAAAACCAAATCAGAGAAAAGTCAATAATCATAAGCTAAAGACTATGAAATGTGCCACTCCTGAAGTATGGAAGCTCACTACTTCAATGTTAATCACCAGATCCGCACGAACAACTGTCACTGCGCTGGAAGAGAAGAAGATGCTCCGACCCCTATGTCATGTGGGGACATAGCATCCAAAGAAGGTTTGTGGCTGGAGAGCTAGCATGTAACTCAATGATACGGATAAAATATCATCATCATTCAATAGAAAGTCAATATATCACATTCTACCACATTCATACACTTATCCATACATATAGGTATATCACATGCCAAACAAGGGAACAAGCCTTATCAACACTCTTGAAGCATTCATTCATTAGACATGAAGTGGAGAACTCCAAACTTCCACACTTATAGATTCAAACAATTATTATTAGGCAAAGAAATTTAGCCACCTTCACTTATTTTCAGACAAGAGACTCAACCATATACACACTCATTAAGAAAGGGACTATAACCTCATGCTCTTCCATTAGGCTAGGGACTCTAACCTCAAGCCATATTAGATAAGGGACTCTAACCCAAGCCGACATCTTAGATTAAGCAAAGTACTCTAACCACAAGCAATTTCATTTAGGCAAGGGACTTTAACCATAAGTTGTCGCGACTATCATAGTCATCATTAGGACTTAACCCTCTGTTCATACGCATTAACCAATTCAACACTATACATGACCACAAGGTCTTCATGGGAGCATTCATTAATCAAACATTTCAATAGGACAATGCCTTAATTCAATTCATCACATAATTTATTTTATGGTTATCAAGACCCTTACACGACATTAATTCCTCATTACCGATCTTATACCACACTTTAACTCTTAACATAATTCAAGTTCAATATCATGTTTAGGGACTTTAACCACCTATATTAGTCATCAACCAAAAAGGTCAACAATTACACAATACATGGCTTAAAATAACTTTACAATATCATTTACCATCCACTCATAATTATTGGGCCCTTGCCTAGTTCCAAACATCATCAACATATGACTAGGCAATTTACTTAGATATTCTTACAAAACCTTATGTGCATGCCTTTATCAAGGTGAAATTCAAAGTAGAAATCATCACTATTTGGGTTACTCAAGACCTATATGTTAAACTACCAACAACAAGAACCTACATATGCAAAGCATCACCAATATCATGTAGAAACTCAAGTCCAAGCAAGAACACACATTAGTCATCCCTAGGCGTTAAAACCCTTTACATTTGACTTTAAAATATTCATTTAAAAGTCATAATCCATGTCTAAAACACATGGTATTTGAGTTTAAAACAAGGGACAAAGTCAAATTCCTTAGATCACTTGATTTAGTAAAAGAGCTTGACTTCACTCTGCCTCTAGTAGAACACCCTTGGAACCCTAGCCTCCAATTCTTCAAAAATGTATTTGAGAGAGTATTTAGGATGTTTTATCCACTCTAAATGTGTTTTACGAAGCCACACATAGTTATACAATGAGGAGAATTAGGTTTTTGAGGGTAGGAAATGACCATAGGATCCTTAACTAAAAGTTGGAAAATAACTGTCCAGGTGGGTACGACTTACTTGAGTCAATCATACACTAGGGTACGAGTGGTACCCTAACTCATACCTTAGGATTCACCTAGGACTCATACACTATTTAAGGTAGGAATACACCACATAGACTTATACCCAAAGGGTACGACTTGCACTTTAAATCGTACCCTTAACTCATCCCAAAAGCAGTCCACTCAAGTTAATACTACACTCTATACGACTAGGTTTGGTATGACTTGTACCCTAATGTACGATTGAGGGGAGGTTAAATTATACCTAGGATAATGAGTAACCCCCACCCTTTTGCCTAGGGTATGAGAGAGGTCACCCAAGTTATATACAAGGTTACGACTGGTACGCTTAGTCGTACCTAGTCCAGTGACTTCAAACAAAATTTTTTTGTAAGGGTTCAAAGTCTAGGTGTTTCAATTCTCCCTCACTTGGATCATTCATCCTCGAATGACGGGTAACACAAGCATAAACATAATTTAAGAAATTATCACAAGTCATAAATTCCATGTTGAATTAAATTGTATTCATGATTATAATGTTAGTTGGGTTTATAATCCATGATTAATTACAAGTTTCATGTGAAATAAATAGCATGTGTGTGTTATTATATGGTTTCATGTTAAAAACCCTTGAAATTATGAGTTTGGATAGAAATCATGATGCTTACATGTTTATTATCATTATGTCATAAATTATGCTCCCCAAGTTTTTGATAAAATATTCTTGTGGGTCGAATACATAAATCATAACAAGTTAGCATATATACAAGTTTATACTATGTATGTCTAATAAAATGCCTCAATGGATGAATTGTGACAAAGTGGCTAGTTATAATGCTTTCAAGATTATGCTATGTTTTACTTTCAATGCTATCGAGTCCTGGGGGTATTTAATACCCAAAATCTAGCTATTTACTTAGAATTTTAGTAGCTACAGAATAGTCTCAGTAATGTCACGCACAATAGTGTTAAGTCAGTTAACAAAACTCAATGAACTTAGTCCAGCTTAGACAGTTAGCATGATCAGTAATAGTTCAATCCAGCCTAGTACAGTTTGACAATCAATTTAGTGTCTAATAAGTTGAGAGTAGGATTTAGCACCAAGTAAACCCAAGGATGGGGGCTCACCTACTAGTAGAGCATGTAATCCTTAGAAGTAGTTCTTGCATTTCAGAACTATATAGCTAGCGTAGGTTGAGACATCAACCTACCAGTTAAGAGTTGATATGGTGTATTTTTATCTACTAGTTGAGGGTACCACCATTCTCATTCAGAGTAACTACCAGATAAGGGTGATTTAGTAATTTGTCTTTACCCATGACATGGTACTGATAACTTTCCAAATTGGGTTTTGGGTTTGACCTCAATTTGTTCAGAGAGGGGCATGCCGGTTAGATGATTACCTCCCACAATTTTAGTTTTAGTCTCAGTATAGAACTCAGTACAGTTCTAAAGTACCAGGACTATAAAAAATAGTTACCCAGTTTAGTATAGAACTTAGTTCAGTTCTACAAAATTAGGACAGTCAGAAGCAGTCACCCAGCTAACAAGAATACAGTTATCAATGAACTCAGATATTAGTCATTCCATTATCAAGACTCAGTACCCAGTGTTAATATGATCTCAGTTACAATATACATAGTTATGTGCATAGTATAACATAATTAGTATTTACAACAGTTTCATATATACATGTACTCTTATTCAGTTATATTTATGTTACTCAGCCAGTATTGTTCATGCATATGAACCCATACATTCAGCCTTACCTCACTTAGCATACATGTACATTCAAAGTACTGACGCATACCTTTCTTTTATGCTATAATATCTTATATCATAGATTCAGATGTACGGGCTTCTGATCATACTTAACAGCTCAGCTTATCAACAGCAGACTTAGTGGTGAGTTCTTATAGTCCAAGGACTAAGTTGTTTTTTCAGTATATTTGTAGTAGTCAGAGTTAGTTGGGGGTTTGCCCCATTAACTCCACCTTCCGACAATTAGTGGCTTTCATACTAGATTATTTCAGATAGATGCTCAGCTTTCAGTATTTATTTACCAGCATTTGATTTTAGTTATGGACCTTATGGCAGTTCTACCCTAATTTCCACATTATTATAGTATTATTACTCAGTTATTATAGCAGGTACCAGTCATGGTTTAGCTTGTGGTCCTTCAGGAATATAAGCACCGTGTGACATCTGGGGTGCAGACTCGGGGCGTTATAAACTTAGTATCAAAGCCTAAGGTTCAACAAAGTCCTAGGAAGTCTAAAATTCGTGTCTAGTAGAGTCTTGTGCATGGGTGTGTAGCACACCACACTTATGGACAAGAGACTATAAGGAATTTTAGGAACAAGTTCCCTTCTTTCCATATTCATATCATGCATGTGAGCATGAGCTCAATTTAAAGTCTCAGTCTACTTCTTTGTTTCTTTCCATCTATAGAATATGCCTCTTAAAAGGACCAATGGAAGAAGGATTGGGAATCAACCAATACCTCTGTCCGTCTAGACAGATCCCCTGGATGATCATGTTTCCTATGTAGAATTCAGAGCAGCTTTTACCACTCTAGCTTATTCAATGGTAGCCCAGAATGAATGTCCAGCTACCGTCCAGGTTAACCCAGTGGCCAATACTACTGTAGCTAGATTTTGGGACTTTACCCGAATGAATACTCTATTATTTACTTGGTCTAAGTTAGATGAGGTCCCACAAGAATTCCTTGATTAGGTGCAAAAATTCATAGATATTATAGGGATGACCACTAGTGAGAGTGCTGAGTTAGCTGCATATCAGTTGTAGGATGTGGCTCACTCATGGTTTAAGTTGTAAAAGGAAGAGAGAGCTGCTGATGTAGGGCCCATAGAATGGAAGGACTTTTCTACTAGTTTCCTTGATAGGTTCTTCCTACTGGAGTTGAGGGAGACCAAGGTTTTGGAGTTAATTAATCTAAAATAGTGTAACATGATAGTGAAAGAGTATTCCCTCAAGTTTACTAAGTTAGCCAGATATGCCCCTCATGTGGTAGCAGATAGCAGATCTAAGATGAGTAAGTTAGTGTCGGGTGTGTCTAACAGTATGGTCAAGTAGTGTAGGACCACAATGCTGATTAAGGAGATGGACATATCTAGGTTCATGGTTCATGCTCAGTAGATAGGAAAGGCTAAAAATAAGAAGAAGAAGAAGAAGAAGAGAGAGAACAAGAGGGATGGAATAGGTATCTTCAACTTCACTCAGCCAAAGTCAGAGAGTGGAATCATTCCCAGTTTCACCTGAAATCCTCAGTTCTAGCTTCGTCCTCAGCCAGTGCTCCAGTGCCAAAATTCAGAGATGTTAATAAAGATAGGGCACCAGGACCTAAACCCTAGGGTAGTATTAGCAGTGCCCGAACAAATACTCTTTGCCAGAAGTGTGGCAGAAACCATCAGGGTGTCTGAAGAGCTGGCAGCGATGTACATTTCGAATATGGTAAGCTAGGTCATAGAATCAGAGATTATCCTCAGTCAGGTTCTCAGGGTTAGTATAATATTCCTTCAGCTTAGTTCAGTCTCCCAAATCAATAGGGTGCCTCTTCAAATGCACCAGTGGCCAATGCCCAAAGAGACTCTATGCACTTCAGTCCTGACAGGATCAGGAAAGTTTTCCTGATGTGGTCACTAGTACGTTACAAGTTTATCATTTACATGTTTATGCTTTGCTAGATCTACGAGATTCTTTATCTTTTATAACTCCTTCTATAGTTGTTGACTTCAAAGCCAGTCCTGAAATCCTAGCAGAGCCTTTCTTAGTCTCTACCCAAGTGGATAAATCTATCATAGCCCTATAGGTATAGAAAAACTATCCGGTTATGGTATCTCAGAAAGCCACTTCAACAGACTAAGTAGACTTAGATATGATAGATTTTGATGTCTTTCTCAGCATGGATTGGCTTCAATATCCTATGCTTCAGTTGATTGCAAAAATAGAATTATCCATTTTCAGTTTTCGAATGTACCTGTTTTTGAATATAAGGATAGTACCTCAACACTTAGGGGTCAGCTTTTTTCCTACCTAAGGGCAAGGAAAATGATATCCAAGGGGTGTGTCTACCATCTTGTTCGAGTTAAGGATTTTAGTTCCAAGACTCCTAGTCTTGAGTCAGTTCCATTAGCATGTGAATTCCCAAACGTATTTCCCGAAGACCTTCCCAGAGTTTCTCTCAAGAGGGAAATTGACTTCGGAATAGACCTTCTCCCTAATACTCAGCCTATCTCTATCCCACCATACAGAATGGATCCATCAAAACTCAAAGAGTTAAAAGAACAATTTAAGGATCTCCTAGATAAGGGATTCATTAGACCCAGTGTATCCTCTTGGGGTGCACCAGTTCTATTCGTGCGTAAGAAAGACAGTTATCTCAAAATATGTATTGACTACCGTCAGTTGAACAAAGTCACAATCAAGACAAAATATCTATTTCCCAGAATCAATGACTTGTTTGACCAACTTCAGGGTACCAGTTAATTTTCTAAGATAGACCTCAGATCAGGCTATCATTAGCTCAGAGTCAGAGAATATGACATTTCGAAAAAAAACTTTCAAAACTCGGTATGGTAACTTTGAATTCTTAGTCATGTCATTTGGTCTTACCAATGCCCCAGCAGCCTTTATGGACTTGATGAATCATGTATTCAAGTAGTACTTGGACATGTTCATCATAGTCTTCATTGATGACATTCTTTTCTACTCTCGCAGTTAATATGATCATGCAGATCATCTTATAATAGTATTACAAACTCTTAGAGCCCATCAGTTATTTGCCAAATTTAGTAAGTGTGAATTTTGGCTAAGGTCAGTGGCTTTCCTTGGTCATATAGTTTCCGGTGATGGCATTACATTTGATCCTCAAAAGATCAAAGCATTAAGAAACTGGCTTAGGCCTATCTCTCCATCATATATTAAGTGTTTCTTGGGTTTGTCTGGCTATCACTGATGGTTTGTTGAAGGATTTTAGTCCATTGCATCCCTTATGTCCAGATTGACTCAGAAAAAGTCAAGTTCCAGTAGATAGATTCTTGTGAGAAGATTTTTTAGGAGTTAAAGAATTGACTCACAGTAACCTCAGCTATCCTCCACAAACTCAGACTTATAAGGATGTTATGCAACTAAACTGATATCAAACTAATAAAGGAAATCTAAACATAGAACTGAATAAATCCAAGAAAGATTTTTACCTTGAGATAAGTCAGAGTTTGTGGAGGATACCTGAGGGTACTTGGTCCACATATCTACTTCTACTTCCTACAAGAATAGTTATTTACCAGTATTTGATTTTAGTTATGCACCTTCTGGCAATTCCAGCCTAATTTTCACATTATTACAGTATTATTACTCAGTTATTGTAGTAGGTACTAGTCATGGGTTAGCTTGTGGTCCTTCGGGATTATGAGCACTGTGTGACATTCGGGGTGCAGACTCGGGGAGTTACAGTGTAACTACTCTTGCAGGCTTAATTTCTTAGTGATTTTGTGAAGAATAATTGTTTTGGATAATCCTTATGGTATATATCTCTTTAATTTCTCCATGAGTAGCTAAGTATTTTAGTCTTGGGATTATGTTGAACTACAGTGTAATTGTGCGTAGCTGTTGATGTGTTTGCACAAACCTGAAATCAAGGAACTTTTTCTAAGTCTAGTAAGCAGGGTGTTTTAACCATAATCCCTTCACTAGAAATCACATGACCTAGAACAACTTTCAACTAAAACTCACACTTAGAGAACTTGGCATACAAATGATGATTTTTCAAGGTTTGTAGTATGGTACGGAGGTAATTGACATGATCCACCTCACTCTTAGAATAGACCAAGATATCATCCATGAAAACAATGACAAACTAGTCCAAGAATGGGTGGAAGTCCCTATTCATCAAATCCATAAACGTTGTCGGGGCATTGGTCAACCCAAAGGACATGACTAGAAACTCATAGTGACCATACCGGGTCCTAAAAGAAGTCCTAGGGATATCCACATCCCTAATTTTAAGTTGATGATAACCTGATCTAAGATCAATCTTAGAGAAACACTTCGCACCTTGAAGTTGATCAAACAAATCATCAATCCTAAGAAAAGGATATTTATTCTTTACGACCACCTTGTTCAACTGGCAATAATCAATGCACATACGAAGGGAAGAATCCTCCTTGTGCATAAACAACACGGGAGCACCCCAAGGAGACACACTAGGACAGATAAAACCTTTATCTAATAGGTCTTTCCATTGCTCTTTAAGCTCTTTTAGCTCTGCTAGATTCCTTCTATATAGAGGGATAGAAATCGGATGAGTGTTTGGAACAAGGTCAATCTCAAAATCAATTTCCCTATCGGAAGGTATGCCGGGAAGATCATTGGAAAATACTTTGGGAAACTCATTAACTTTGAAAATGGATTATAGGAAAGATTCATCCGATTTACAATCTTTAACTCGGCCCAAATGATACAAACACCCCTTAGAGAGCAACCTTTGGACTTTAGGATAAGAAATGAATCTCCCCTTAACCACCTTCCCATACAATGACCAGATCATTAAGGAATTTAAACATGACCCTACGGGTCTGAAAATCTAAGGAAGAGTAGCACGAGTGCAACCAATCCATCCCCAAAATAATATCAAAATCGACTATGTCCAACTCTATCAAGTCTACAAGAGTTTCTCTACCACTAAAATATACCATTTACCTCCTATAGACCCTTTTTACAACCACATAGTCTCCTATTAGGGTAGAAATAGAAAAAGGAACTGACAGACTCTTAGGACTAAAACCAAGATGCACAACCACATACGGGGTTATATAAGAAAGAGTAAACCCTGGATCAAGCAAATAATACACATCATGGGAGAAAAATTTCAACATACTCATGATCATATCGCGAGACACCTTCGAATCCTAGAGAGTAAAAAGTTCATACAAATGGTTCTGGCCAGCCGGTGCAAGAAATAAAAGCAGAAGCAGAAACTGCACCCTTCAGTGCGGGAGCAGATGAAGTAGCAATAGGAGCACATCTGGATAGGGGCACTCACGCTACATGTGCCTAATCTAACAACATCTAAAACATCTGTTCTGCCCCTGGTCATACTGATGATGATGACTCTGACTACAGAATCGGCAAGAAAGGTAGGGTGGAGCCGACTGGCTACCATTAGCCTGGAATTGGGCACCCTATGCCCGGGACTCTCCACTAAACAGAGACCGACGATTATCCATGACTTTGGGTAAGGAGAGTGAATACTAAATGATGAGAAAGAATTATAACTCTCCCACTTCTTCCATTGCCATTTGCCACTATCTCTCCCACTTTGCTTAGAAGGAGTAAATTTCTTCCATTTTTTTCACTAAACTTAACTTGATTCTTTTTCTCTTCTTCCACTTTTTGCATATACATAATCAATCTAGAGATGTCCATGTCTTCAATCTACAAGGTTACCTTGCTATCAAGCACCAACTCAGGGGACAATCCCGAAGCAAACTTACGCATTCTAGCGCTCATGCTAGAAAACATCTCGAGAGCATACCAAGATAACTTATGGAATGTCAAGGCATACTTCTAAATAGACATCTTCCCTTACTTCAAGTTCAAAAACTCTTTCAATTTTTCTTTCCTCAACACTTGAGGAAAGAAGCGATCTAAGAAAGCCTCAGAGAAGTACCACATGGCAGAACTAGCATTTACACCCCTAAACAACTCCCACTCTTAGTACCATTGGTATGCAACATCCTTCAATTAGTAGGAAGCAAACTCAATGACCTCAATCTTTGAAGCATGCATGATTTGGAAGATCTTCTCCATTTCATCAATGATTCCTTGAGGATCCTCCTCAACCTTCAAACCCATAAACATGGGAGGGTTCAATCTCATAAATTAGCCAACTCTTGTAGACTCAAGAAAAGCATAACCCGGAGCACCATGCTTCGATTGAGAGGCTACCAATTGAGTCAAGAGGCTAATAGTGTAATGAAACTCAGCATTGGAAGCATCCCCAAGTGGTTACTGAGTAGGAGTGTCACTCTCATAAGAAGGGTAACAAAGAACCAGAGGAACCCATGAGGATTGTTAGAAACCACAGCCCTAGCCCAAGTCTGGACCCCATAAGTTGGACGAGCTCCGTTCATAGGGCCCTCAATCGGGGATGAGGTTTTTACATGAATCTCAGATCTCCTTGGAGGCATGATCTGAAAGATAAGCAAACAAAAATCAAAGGAATCCAATATCTTAGACTCTATAGCTTGAGATTGAAATACAAGGAAGGGAAACATTACTAAATATCTCATAGACCCTCTCTTATAAGTATGGTGCACTTCACACCTATAAAAGAGACACTACTTGACACAACATTGTGGACACCCAACTGACCATAAACCTAGGCTCTGATACCAACTTGACATGACTCGAAATTGGGCCATGTCATATGGGCATCTCAAGCCCAATTTAGATCAGATATCGCCCTGTTAATCCAACCTAGTAATCACATCAAATCATAAGGGTCGAATGAACTCCAAATATATATAAAAGTAGCAAAAAATAAGACTAATATCCATAACTTAAACAATATCTACATATTTCATTTATGTCAACATTCTAACAAACACACCCAAGTCCACAATTATTCATAATGTCTACGTAAATCCAAAATCTAAAAAAGTATATGTCGGGACATATCCCCGACAATAGCCAAAACCAAATCAAAGAAAAATATATAATCATAAGCTAAAGACTATGAAATGTGCGACTCCCAAAGTATGGAAGCTCACCACTTCAATGCCAATCACCCAATCCGCTCGAACACCTGTTACTGTGCAGGAAAATAAGAAGATGCTCTGGCCCCTATTTCGTATGGGGACATAGTGTTCGAAGACTTTTAGCAATTGGAGTGTTAGCATATAACTCAACGATAAGGATAAAATATCATCATTATTCAATAATAAGTCAATATATCACATTCTACCATATTCATACATTTATCATACATATAGGTATATCACATGCCATACAAGGGAACAAGCCTCATCAACACTCTTGAAGCATTCATTCATTTGACATGAAGTGGAGGACTTCAACCTTCCATACTTATAGATTCAAACAATTCTTATTAGGCAGAGGACTTTAACCATATTCACTTATTTTCAGACAAGAGACTCTAACCATATATACACTTATTAAGTAAGGGAATCTAACCTCATGCTCTTCCATCAAGCTAGCAACTCTAACCTCAAGCTATATTAGATAAGGGACTCTAACCCAAGCCAGAGTCTTAGATTAAGCAAGGGACTCTAACCACAAGCAATTTTATTTAAGAAACGGGACTTTAATCAAAAGTCATCGCGACTATCATAGTCGATATTGGGACTTTAATCCTTTGTCCATATGTCTACATTCATTCAATTCACACTTAAGGTCTTTAACCCATTAACTAATTTAATACTATACATGACCACAAGGTCTTCATGGGAGCATTCGTTACTCAAACATTTCAATAGGCCAATTCCTTAATTCAATTCATCACATAATTCAATTTATGGTCATCAATACCCTTACAAGCCATTCATTCTTTTTTACCGATCTTATACCACACTTTAACTCTTAATACAATTTAAGTTCAATATCATGTTTAGGAACTTTAACCCCCTATATTAGTCATCAACCAACAAGGTCATCAATTACACAATACATGCCTCACCATAACTTTACAATATCATTTACCATCCACTCATACTTATTGGGCCCTTTCCCTAGTTCCAAATATTATCAATATATGACTAGGCAATTCACTTAGAAATTTTCACAAACAGCTTGTGTGAATGCCTTTATAAAGGTAAAATTCAAAGTAGAAATAATCGCTACTAGGGTTACTCAAGACCCACATATTAAAATACCAACAACAAGCACCTACATGTGCAAAGCATCACCAATATCATGTATAAACATGAGTCCAATAAAGAACACACATTAGCCATCACTAGGCATCAAAACCCTTTGCATTTGATTTCAAAATAATTATTTATATGTCATAATCCATATCTAAAACACATGGTATTTGAGTTAAAAACAAGGGATAGAGTCACATGCCTTAGAATACTTGATTCACCAAAAGAGCTTGACTTTATTTTGACTCTAGAAGAACACCTTTGGAACCCTAGCCTCCAATTCTTCAAAAATGTTCTTGAGAGAGTATTTGGGATGTTTGATCCACTCTAAATATGTTTTATGAAGCCATACATACTCATATCGTGAGGGGACTTAGGATTTTAAGGGTAGGAAATGACCATAGGGTCCTCAACTAAAACATGGAAAATGACCATCCAGGTGGATATGACACATTTGAGTCAATTATACCCTAGGGTACGAGTAGTACTCTGACTCATACCCTAGGCTTCACCTAGGACTCATACACTGGTTAGGGTATGACTTTACCACCTAGACATATATCCAAAGGGTATTACTTACACCCTAAATCGCACCCCTAACTCATACCAAAATTAGTCCACTCAAGTTTAAGACAACACTCTATACGACTAGGTTTAGTATGATTCGTACCCTAATGTAAGATTGAGGAGAGGCTAACTCATACCTAGGATACTGAGTAAGCCCTACCACACTGCCTAGGGTATGAGAGGGGTCACCAAAGTCATATACAAGGGTACGAATGGTACCCTTAGTCGTACCTAGTCCAGTAACTTTGAACATGAAAATTTTTTAAGGGTCCAAAGTCTAGGTGTTTTAGACATCCTTAGTCCTCAATTAACAAATTTGCCTATCCAAAATCTCAATCGGGGCTTCCTCATAAGATAAGGAATTTGAAATAGCAATGTTCTTAATAGGCACAATAAAAAGGATCGCCCATGCACTTTTCAACATCGACACATGGAAAACTGGATGAATAGAACCATATTCGCAGACAAATCCAACTCATAGGCAATCTTTCCCACTCTTATAAAAAAAATAGATACAGACAAACATAATGGGGACTAAGCTTCCCCATCTTTCTAAATCATATCACTCCTTTCATAGGAGAGTCTTTCAAGAACACTCAATCACCTACCTTAAACTCCAACTCCCTTTGTCTCACATCTGCATAAGACTTTTAGTGACTTTACGCGGTTTTAGTCTCTCTCCCTAATCACTTTCACCTTATTCATGGCTTTCTGAACTAAGTCAGGACTAAACAACCTAGTCTTACCAACCTCAGATCACCCAATAGGAGACTTACACCTCCTACTATAAAGATCATCTAATGGAGCCATCCCAATACTAGAGTGATAATTGTTATTATATGCAAACTCAATAAGAGGTAAGTGATCCACCTAACTTCCCTTAAATTCAATCACACAAGCCCTCAGCAAATCCTCAAAAGTTTGAATAGTCTATCACACTTTTCCATCTATTTAAGGATGAAAACCGGTGCTAAGGTTCACCTTGCTCTCGAAACCTTTATGAAATGAATGCCAAAAGTGAGAAGAAAATTGCATACCTCAGTCCAAAATGATCAACATTAGCACTCCATGCAATCTGGCTATCTCCTCAATGAACAACTTAGCATAATCGTCTCCAGGGTAGGTAGTCCTTATATGCAAGAAATGAGTAGATTTAGTCAACCTATCCACAATGACACAAATTGAATCATACTAATTATGAAACCGTGAAAGACCCATAACAAAGTCCATATTGATCATCTCCCACTTCTATATGGGTAAATTAATCTCTTGAGACAATCCACCCGGCCTTAAGTGACCAACCTTCACTTGCCGATAAACCATGCATTTATACATGAAGTTAGCCACATCCCTCTTTATATTGACCAATAAATATCTTTCAAATCATGATATACTTTTTTGAACCTGAATGAACTATAAATCTCGAATCATGAGCCTCAGTCAAAATCCTCTCTTGCAGCCAATCAACATCAAGAACACATAACCTACCTGGATACCTTAAGATACTATCTCCCCTATCTCAAAAGCTATAATATTTTGCCGAGCCACACCATCCTTAATCTACATAAGGATAGGATCCAAAGTCTACTTCTCCTTAATCTCAGTACCTATAGATGACTTAACCACTTCTTGAATAATCATGCTCCCATCGTCTAAGTCCAAAAGACGAACTCCTAGGTTAGCAAATTAGGGAATATCCTTCACCAATCCTCATTTATCCTTATCTCTATAAGGTAAGCTCCTCATAGATAACCTACTAAGAGCATCAACAACCACATTAGATTTACCTGGATTATAGTGAAGACTCATGTCATAATCATTAAGCAATTCAAACCACCATCTCTATTGAAGATTCAATTCCTTTTGAGTAAACACATAATGCATGCTTTTATGATAAGAATAAATGTCTGTATATACTCCATACAAATAATGGTGTCAAATCTGTAAAATAAAAACCACAACTGCCAACTCTAAATCATGAGTCAAATAATTCTTCACATGAACCTTATGCTGCCTAAAAGCATAGACCACAACCCTACTATGTCGCATCAAGACACAACCCAGTCCTATGTAGGATGCATCACAATACACCATAAATCCTCCAATACCCTCGGGCAAGGTCAGAACTAGAGTAGAAATCAATTTGTCTTTCAACTTATCAAGCCTACCTCACAAGAATCAGACCAGAAGTACATCACCTTTTTCTTAGTCAACTTTATCACCGGGGATACAATAGAATAAAATCTCTCTACAAAACTCTTATAATACCCATCTAAGCCCAACAAGCTTTGAATGTCAATTGGAGTTATGGGTCTAGTCCACCTCTTAACTGCCTAAACTTTATGTAGATCCACTTTAATACCCTCACCAAAAACAACATTCCGAAAGAACAACACAAAATTCAGGAAAAACTCACACTTAGAAATTTAGCATAAAACTTCTGATCCTTAAGAGTCTACAACATAATACAAACGTGATTGGCATGATCCTCCACACTCTTAGAATACACCAAGATATCATCAATGAAAACAATAACAAAAAATTCCTAAAACTGCTAAAATCTAATTCATAAGATACATAAAAATAGTGGAAATGTTAGTGTAATACCCAGAGAATCCCAACCAATAGTAGAAAAATAATTTAAGCTCATGAGAAATAAATTATAGTGATTTGGTAGTTTTATGATCTATTTTGATGTGTATTAAGGCCTCAAATAACTCCTACCTATTAGATGAATCACAATATCCCTTACCAATTGAGTTCAAGTGAAGGATATTGCTATAGTTAACTTCAAACAAGCATATCTTTTGTTCTACTAAGAATTTTTGATCTCATGACCCACCAGCAGATATATAATTGAATTATCTTTCTAAAAATACCAAGTTTACAAAAATTCAATAGAAGAGTAAAAGGTTATGCTCATTTTACCAGAGAGTTATCAACCGGCCGAGGTGCGATGGCTATACTGACGAACCGTCAAGCCAGTGATGACCCATCAACCAAACCATCACAACTCAGGCAGTAAGCTCATTTTATCGTCATAAAATGATGGTTTGAGTGATGGTCAGTCACCAGAGTGATGGTCCATCACCCAGAACATCAACCAACCCAGAAACAGCATAGTAACGATGTTTTAATAAGATATTTTAGTCCTTTTCTACCCATTTTAACCCCTAAATCCATCCAATTAAAGAACATAACTCCTCATTCATTCTTAATAGCAAAATTAGGATTCCTTTCAAGATCATCCCCCAAAAATAAAATTCAAAACCTTTTTCAAGAAACTAAGAAATTCAAGTTCTTCAAGTTCAAGAACCATCAAGAAAACATCAAGATTTGCGTTTCCCAATCCAAGAACATTCAAGAAAAATTAATTCCCTTTCAAGATTAAAGCTTTAAGGTATGTTAGTTGTTCATCCATGGGCCCTTTTCGCCTATGGAATCCAAGAATCCATCTTTTATGTTTTAAATCATAAAATTACATGTTTATAATGATTTCTCTCCATGAAGCTTTTATGGATTTTGATTGTACGTGATGTTTAGAATCGATTTTCATTAAAAGTAACCCTTACTACATATTTTATAAATTATGCTATTACTACAACTTTTAAAACTATTCCCATGCCTAGTTTAAACCATAAATTACAAGTGTTTGATCAAATGCCTAAATTATTGGGTTTTGAACTATGACTACTTATTACATGTTTACAAGTTAAGATTTTGGAATTTGTTTTCAAGTGGAATGCATTATAGTACGTTTTAAAAATTGTGATTTTCATATCATGTTCATGAGAATTCGGAATAAATCCTCAGTTTATGATTTTATCATGTGCTCGTGCTATCTCATCATGTCTTGAGATATCCTCATGTTAAAGTCTTGGTCCCCATGTATTTGATGAAATGCTTAAGTGAATAATTGTGAACGATAATTTCCTTCCATGGTTTCAAAGCTTTCATGTGACCCTGTTGTCATTGTTATCTAGTCCTGGGGTTATGAATACTCAAAATTTAATTGCTTACTTAGTCTCCATAGTTTCAAAATAGTTTCATACAGTCCATTATCATAGCATTCAAACTTAGATCAGTTCGGTAATTCGAGTCAATTCCCTTTCTTAGTTAAGCTTAAATCAATCTGATAATCAGTATCAGTTTAGTTTGGAGTACGATTCAGCACCGAGTGAGCCTAGGGATGAGGGCTCACCCATTAGTTAGGACTTGGTCCTTAGAAATAATTCCTAAGTTCCACAACTACGTAGCCAGCGTTTGTTATGAGATATCACCCGCCAGTTTAAGACTGACACTCTCAGGGATTACTTGACAGTTTAGGACTGATTCTAGGAGTCACCCGTTAGATTAGGACTGACTCCACAGCCAGTTCTAGCACCTATGGCACCGTACTAGCACCCTTCCAATTGGGATTACAGGTTAGTCCCCAATTAGCTCAGAGTGGGGCAGTAATCAGTTCAATAATTTAGTTTTGTTTGCTTGACCATAGAATATAGATGCTAGACGTTCAGTTATCAAATTTTAGTATTTCAGTATTTATAGATTTCATTCAGAACATGTTATATGCTTGGTCATACATTCTTAGTACTTATAAATTTCATGTACTCTATTCAGTATTACACGTTACATATAATTACATACATGAAACCATTCATATCAGCCTACCTCATTTAGCATACCAGTACATTCAAAGTACTGATCGTTTTCTCTTATCTTATGCTATGATGTTTCATATCATAGGTTCGGACACTCAGGCTCCTGACCATACATAGTTATCCCAGCACACCAGTAGTAGCAGTAGTGGTGAGTCATTATGTTTCGAGGACCTATTATGTTTATTTTAGTTTCTCTATTTTAGCAGACAGGCGTCGTTAGTTGGGGGCTTGTCCCATCAACTCCTCAGTTATTCAGTTAGAGGCTTTCAAAATAGTATGAACAGTTAGTTAGTTTTTAGATTTCAATTATCATAATCAATTTTATTTTATAGACTTATCAGATTTATGACTTAAAACCTTATGTCATTTCTCAGTTTATTTCCATATATGATCTTTTCATATCATTTTTACTCAGTACTCACAGCAGGTACTAGCTCATGGGTTAGCTTGTGGTCTCTCAGGACTATAAGCACCGTGTAGTGCCCAGGGTATACTCTCGGGGCATTACAAACTAGGTATTAGAGCCTATGTTTTTAAAGTATCCTAGGGAGTCTGAAAGCCGTATTGAGTAGAGTCTTGTGCATGGGTGTGAAGCGCGCCACACTTAAAGATAGGAGGCTACGACACATTTTAGGAAAAGTTTCCCTTTTTTCAGTATTCATGTCATGCGAATGAGTGTGAGCTTTATTTAAACTCTCTTTCTAATTCCTTCTTTTTTTCATTACAGACTATGCCTCCCAAGAAGAACAACGGCCGAAGAAATAGAAATTAGCCCGCACCTCTGCCCGTTCAGGAAGATCCCCTAAATAAGGATGTTTCACATGCCGAGTTCAGAGTTATATTTACCACTCTAGCTTACTCCATAGCAGCCTAAAATGTGCAGCCAGCTGCTATTCTAGCAAACCCAGTAGCTAATACTGCCGCCGCCGAATTCAGTACATCACTCGAATGAATCCTCCTTCATTTTCTGGATCCAAGCCTAAAGAGGATCCACTAAAATTCCTAGACATGGTGTAGAAAGTAATAGATATTATGGGGGTAACGTCTAGTGAGAGTGTATAGCTAGTTACTTACTAGTTATAGGATGTAGCTTGTACCTAGTTTAAGTAGTGGAAAGAGGATAGGGGTGTCGATGTAGGGCTTGTAGAATGGGAGGAGTTTACTACAACCTTATTATATAGATTTTTCCCTTTGGAGCTGAGGGAGGCTAAGGTGTTAGAGTTTATTAATATGGAGCAGGGAAACATGAGTGTAAGAGAGTATTTCCTTAAGTTTGCTCAACTAGCTAGGTATGCTTCTCATGTGGTTGATGATAACAGGTCTAGAATGAGTAAGTTTGTTTTTGGTCTAACTGATAGTATTATCAAAGAGTGTAGGACTGCTGTGTTTATTAAGAAGATGGACTTATCTAGGCTCATGGTCCATGCCCAGTAGACTGAGGAAGATAAAGCTAAGGAGAAGGAAAGAGAGAATAAGAGTGCTAGGACAGGTAGTTTTAATTTTTCTCAATCCAAATTAGAGAGTGGTAACTGTTCACAGTTCTGTCAGAAATTTTCATCCCCAGCTCTTTCTTCAGCAGTGCACCAGTACCAAATTTTAGGAATGACAGTTATGATAAGGTGCCAAGCTCCAAAACCTAGGGTAGTATAAGCAGTGGTCGTACCCATCCGCTTAGCGAAGAGTGTGGTAGAAATCACCTAGGAGTATGTAGAGCTGGCAGTGATGTATGTTTTGGATATGGTAATCCAGTCCATAGGATATGTGAGTGTAGAGTAATGGTTCAGAGGGGAATATATTTATGCCAATAGGGTCAGTTCAACCATCCTCCATTCCCATTTGGTTGCCCGACTCAGCAGGGCGCCACTTCGAGTGCCACTAGTGGCCAATGCCATAATAGACTTTATGCACTCCAGTCTTTTCATGATCAGGAAAGCTCTCCTGATATGGTTATTGGTAAGTTACCAACCTTTAATCTTTATGTGTATATTTTATTGGACCTCAAAAATTTATTTTCTTTTGTAACCCTTATATATAACTGTTAATTTTGGTGTCAGTCCCAGTACTCTAGTATAGCCATCCTCAGTATCTATCCCAGAATCTAGAGTAAAGTGGTGATAGTTCATTTTAGAGCTTGTTAAGTAGTTCACAGACTTAGAACGATGGCTTTAATCTAAATGGGAGATTATAGAACAAGTAACAAGGTCAATCTCTTAGATTCTAGTGGTGACACCAGAGTGTTGTAGAATAACATTAGGGAAGAAGATACTCGGCCCATTCTTATCTCAGTACAGAGTTTTATACTTCAGTAATCACGATATCTACTCATGCTATATATTTCAGCTCTATGATCATAGTTCACGATTCCTGCACATCATAGAGAATCAGCTATACGAATCATATTCCATGAAACTTATGAACTCCAAACTCAGGTCATGCAGCCCATGACTCATGTATTTATGCTTTATAGTCTTTTTAGTTCCAATACTCATGATACACACATAATGATCAGCAAAATTCAAATTTATGTCATGCATGTCCCCAGATTAGTTCTCTTTGATGAATACAGTTCAGTTTATGCATCAAGTTTTAGATTCCAGATATTCAGTTATGATTCAGTTCGTTTGTGTCTCGTGCATCATCTCAATCTTTCCTCAGTATTTCAGCCAAGTCAGTATCTTTTGGGGGACATAATATCCCAAGGGGGAGATGTACTATAACTCCCTTGAGCTATTATTTCCTAAACCTTCCATCTTCTCTCCACGTAAAAATATTTAGCTTGAAGTAATGGGTACTCATGAGTTGACTATCTCATGTTCATCCATGTTCCATGATTCAAAATTAGTCATGTAATCATGTTGTCAATATGTATATTCAGCATCTAACCTTAATTCCTTAGTTTTCTCAGCTTAACTAACCTCATTCAACGATGAATGTTCCCAAGGGGGAGATATTAAATACCCCAAGAATCCCAACCAATAGTAGAACCATGCTTCAAGATCATGAGAAATAAATTAAATTGCTTTGGTAGTTTTATGATCTAGTTTGATATGTATTAAGGCCTCAAATAACTCCTAGTTATTAAACGAATCAAAATATTCCTTACCAATTGAGTTTAAGTGAAGGGTGTTTCTATAGTCAACTTCAAACAATTATTTCTTTTGTTATACTAAGAATTTTTTATCTAATGACCCACCAACAGATAGATAATTGAATTGGTTATCTAATGACCCACCAACAGATAGATAATTGAATTGGCTTTCCAACGATACCAATTTCAGAAAATTCAATATCACAGTAAAAAGTTATACCTATTTTATGATAGAGTGTTGGCCAGCCGAGGTGCGATGGACAGGCTGGTGGACCATCAAGTCAGTGATGGCCCATCAATAAACCATCGTAAAACAGGCAGTAAGCTCTTTTTCTGGCCATAAAATGACAATTTAAGTGACGTTCGGTCACTAAAGTGACGGTCCGTCACCCAAAACGTCAACCAACCCTGAAATAGCGTAGTAACGATATTTTAATGATATTTATTTATCTTTTCCCTCCCTTTTTAACCCCTAAATCCATTAAATTAAAGAACATAACTCCTCATTCATCCTCAACATTAAAATTAGGGTTCCTTTCAAGATCATTCCCCAAGAACAAGATTCAAACCCTTCTTCAAGAAACTAAGAAATTCAAGTTCTTCATGTTCAAGAACCATTAAGAAAACATCAAGATTTGTGTTTTCCAATCCAAGAACGTTCAAGAAACATTAATTCTCTTTAAATATTAAAGCTTTAAGGTATGTTAGATGTTCATCCATGGGCCCTTTTCACCCATGGAGTCCAAGAATCCATCTTTTATATTTTAAATCATGAAATTACATGTTTATAATGATTTCACTCCATGAAGCTTTTATGGATTTTGATTATACATGATGTTTAGAATCGATTTTCATTGAAAGCCGCCCTTACTATATATTTTATGAATTATGTCCATGGACTTTCATGAATTTCAAAATTTTATCATGTTTCTATGAAATTGTTGGTGATATTAAACCTTACATGATTGAATGGTGTTGTTTGTTGAATTTAAACCCTAATTGGTGATCTTAGAAGTGAAATTGTGCTATCACAACAACTTTTAAAACTATTTCCATGCCTAGTTTAAACCATGAATAACAAGTGTTTGATGAAATTCCTAAATGATTGGGTTTTGAACAATGACTACTTGTTATATGTTTACAAGTTAAGACTTTGAAATTTTTTTTCAAGTTGAATACATTATAATATGTTTTCAATATTGTGATTTTCCTATCATGTTCATGAGAATCGGAATAAATCCTCAGTTTATGATTTTATCATGTGATCGTGCTATATCATCATGTCTAGAGGTATCCTCATGTTAAAGTCTTGGTACCCATGTATTTGATGAAATGCTTAAGTGAATAATTGTGAACGATAATTTCCTTCCATAGTTTCAAAGCTTTCATGTCACCCTGTTGTCATTGTTATTGAGTCCTAGGGGTTATAAATACCAAAAATTTATCTGCTTACTTAGTCTCAATAGTTTCAAAATAGTTTCAGTCATGTATGAGCATTGTCAGTTCAGTCCGTTATCATATCAGTCAGACATAGATCAGTTTAGTAATTCGAGTCAATTCCCTTTTCAGTTAAACTTAGCTCAGTCCCATAATTAGTGCCAGTTCAGTTGGGAGTAGGATTCAATACCGAGTAAGCCTAGGGATAAGGGCTCACCCTTTAGTTAAGACTGGGTCCTTAGAAGCAATCCCTAAGTTTCAGAACTACGTAGCCAACATAGGTTATGAGATATCACCCGCCAGTTTAGGACTGACACTCTCAGGGATCATCCGCTAGTTTAGGACTGATCGTAGGAGTCACCCGTTAGATTAGGACTGGCTCCATAGCCAGTGTTAGTACCCATGGAACGGTACTAGCACCCTTCCAACTGGGGTTACAAGTTGGGCCCCAATCAATTCAGAGCGGGGCATACAGGTTAGATGTTACCTCCCATAGTTTCATTTATAGTCTCAGTCCAATAATCAGTTTAGTAATTTAGTTTTATTTTAATTGACCATAGCATACAGATATCAGACATTTAGTTATCAGATTTTAGTATTTTAGTATTTATAGATTTTATTCAGAACATGTTATATTCTTGGTCATACATCCTCAATATTTACAAATTTCATGTACTCTATTCAGTATTACATGTTACATATACTTACATACATACATTCAGATAGTTATTGTTAATATTCATGAAACCATGCATGTCATCCTACCTCATTTAGCATACCAATACATTCAAAGTACTGATTGCTTACTCTTTTTTTGCGCTATGATGTTTAATATCATAGGTTTGGACGTTCAAGTTCCTGACCGTACGTAGTTATTCCAGCGCACCCATAGCAGCAACTATGGTGAGTCCTCATGGTTTGAGGACCAGTTATGTTTATTTTAGTTTCTCCGTTTTAGCAGACAGACGAAGTTAGTTGGGGGCTTGTTCCATCAACTCCTCAGTTATTCAGTTAGATGCTTTCTGGCTAGTATAGAAAGTTAGTCAATTTTTAGATTTAGTTGTCATTATTATTTTTGTTTTATAGACTTATCAGATTTATGACTTAAAACCTTATGGCATTCCTCGGCTTATTTTTATATATAATCTTTTGATAGCAGTTTCACTTAGTACTCACAGCAGGTACCAGCTCATAGGTTAGCTTGTGGTACCTCGGTACTGTAAGCACCATGTAGCGCCAAGGGTGTACTCTCTGTCCGTTACAGTTAGTCAATTAAAATGACATAACCAAGATCTCATAGTGACCATTTCGGTTCAAAATGCAATCTTGGGAATATCTACCTCCCTAATTTTCAATTGATGATAGCCTGAACGGAGGTAAATCTTAGAGAGACATCTAGCACCTTGAAGCTAGTTAAAAAGATCATCTATCCCGGGAAGAGGATACTTATTCTTCACTATAACTTTATTCAACTACTAGTAGTCTATGCACATTCGAAGAGACCCATCTTTCTTATGCACGAAAAGCACTAGAGTACCCCATGGAGAAATACTAGGGCATATGAAACCCTTATCCAAAAGATCCTTTAACTACTCCTTAAGCTCTTTTAACTCAGATGGATCCATTCTATAAGTAGGAATAGAGATAGGATAGGTATCTGTTAGAAGATCAATCCCTAAGTCTATTTCCCTATCGGGAGAAATTCCAGGAAGATAATCAGGAAAAACCTCAGAAAATTTCTTAACCATAGGGACAAATTACAAAGAGGGAACCTCAAAACTAGAATCCTTAACCCAAACCAGATGATATAGACACCACTTGGAAATCAACTTCGGGCCCTAAGATAAGAAATAAACCTCCCTTTTGGCACTAAGGAACTTTTCTCCCATTCGATTGTCGATTCATTAGGATATTGAAAGCTGAGTTTACGGGTCCTACAATCCAGAGAAGTGTAGCACAAGTGAAGCCAATCCATCCCCAAAATAACATTAAAATCCACCATGTCCAAATCTATAAAATCCACCAAGGTATCCTATGAAAGATAGAGACGACACAACCCTTATAGACCTTTCTAGCCAGAATAGAATCACCTATCGGAGTAGGCCCAGAGAAAGGCTCAGAAATGGTTTTAGGACCAAAATTGAAATACATGTCGACATAAGGGGTCACATAATAAAAGGTAGATCCCAAATCAAACAAATAATACATATCCCAAGAGGAAATCTTTAATGTACCAATAACAAAATTAGGAGATGCCTCAGATTCCTGATGGGGGCAACAACATAAGTACAATTCCAATCAGTGCTGGTACCAAAAGTAGAACCCTTTGGTGTTGAAGCCAAAGATGTGATGATTGAAACTTTATTAGACCCACTGGCTACCTTAACCGTAGGTCAATCTCGTTGTATGTGACCAAGATGACCACAATTAAAGCATTGATTTTTCCTCTCACATAATACCCTAATAAATATGATCATAAAATCTATAAGGAGGATATGGTGGGGATGACTAGCTCCACTAGCCTGAGACTGGGCACCCTGTGTCTTAGGACTACTACTAGTTTGAAATCTACGATCACCAGACAGCTTTGGATAATAAGCACTAGATAAAGAATATGAACCAGAGTTTCCCAAAGTCTTCTTATTATTCCACTATCTACCATCTCTCCGACTAGCTTGCTAACTCCCCCTGCTCTGAATACCTAAACTTCTTATTCTGCCTCTCGCCAATCTCCATATATTTCCTTTTTTCATCCTCTACCTACTATATATAAACCATAAGTCTGGAGATATCTATATCATTCAATATTACAACCTTATATTCCAATACCAAAACACAATACAAATCAGATCAAACTTTCTCATTCTATCCCTCATACTAGATACTAACTCCGAAGCATAGCAAGACAACTAATGTAATTTAAAGTCATACCCCCTCACACTCATCTTTCCCTATTTTAGATTCACAAACTCCTCTACCTTTGCTTTCCTTAACTCTGGAGGAAAGAAATGATCAAGAAAGGCACTAGAGAACTCATCCTATATAACTGACTCAGCGTTATCACCTCTTAACTTCTCCCTCTCTTCATACCACTGATATGCCACCTCTTTCAACTGATATGCAACAAACTCCACACCTTCCGAATCAAAAAATGCATTCCCTTAAAGATTTTCTCCATCTCATCAACAAATCCTTGAGAATCCTCCTCAACCTTAGAGCCTAAGAAGGTTTGGGGATTCAACCTCATGAGTTGAGCAACTCGAGTAACCTCTAAAGAATGAGAAATAGAACCACCCTGGCCTGACTGGCGAGACCGAAAAGTTACCAACTGAGTCAACAAATAAATGGAACAACAAAACTCTGCATTAGAGATGTCTCATTGAGGTGAGTGAGCATAAGTGTCACCAACTAGAAAATACTACTAGGGATCATTGTAACCCCAGGTGGAGTGGCACAATTGATAGCATGGACCTAGATCGGCACTGTACTCCATAAATAGGGCGAGTCCCCTACATATTCCCTCAGGTGGGCTAGAGGTTCCAGTATAGTATCTAAAAATATCAAATTTTCGAGGAGGCATGATCTAAAATATAAGAAAACCAAAATTTAGAGAAATTCCATGACCCTAGATTTTATAGCTCAAAATAGAACACTAGAAAGGGAAATATTCCTAAACGTCTTGTAGCCTTCTTTATATAAGTGTGGCGCGCTACATACCCATAAAAAGGAAACTACTCGACACAGCTTTATGGACACCGAAAGACCCTAAACCTGTACTGAATTACCAAGTTTGTCATGACCCCACCCCAGGACTGACCATGACGGGTATCTCAAGCCCATTGTAGTCTAGAGACTACCTCCATAGCCTATCCAATCCAAACATCACCATTTAACAACAAAGAAAAAGACAACCAGAGAATAAAGAAAAAAATTTAATGTAACTCAATGTAAGATCTAAGAGTCAACAACACCATCTAGCCCACACATGTCCACAAAAGCCTCTAAACCAATTCAAATATCATACTAGGTTGGGACATGCCCCCTACCATGATAGTGAAAATGATAATGATAATGTTAATGTGAATTGTTTAATTCTAAAATATGAAAAGAAACTAATGGAACGACCAAGCTTTCCAAAAGATAGAATCTCACTACTTCACTGTAAACTTGATAGATGTTTGCACCACCTAACACTAAATAGATCAATATAAGAAACCCCCTGTACCCTACATCATAAAATAATATAGCATCTAGGGACAATTAGCTGGGTAAGCACTAGCATGTAACTCAGAGAAGGGATAAAATAATGCTATTTCAAATTTAAATCCAAAGTCTATGTACATATTCACAGATATGCAAATTTACATGTATATAATGATGGGATAGGAAATAAGGTTTAGCATGAGATTTAAAGTCATTAACCTGGAATATATAGCTCTAGCATTCCTAAGGGAAGCTACAAGCTATAAGGGTCTAGCTCTCCCTCCTGAAAGAGCTCTAGCACGTGTTAGACGCACGAACTAGAGAAATCCAAGAAAGGTCCAGGGAATCCATGACTCCTTCCATTACAAAATATGTATAAAGTCTAAACAATGTACATGGACACTAAGGACCATATTCCAATAAACGTGGTTTCCCGTATCTATCCCCCTGAGACCTCTACCTTTCATGGTGAGCTACACAACCCCTTTAATCTTAAATTTAAACATTTACAAATAACCCATCCATTTAACCAAGGAGTCACCCTTAGGCATCTATTGAATGGTATCGTCATACAAATTAATTATGCTTACAAGCCAATTCCATTATGCCAAGTCAAACCAATTAGTCATAAAATTCCAAAGTTCTAATTTAAAATCAATCCATGGCCACCAAGGACTTTAAAAACTATTTTTATCTGTTTAGCCATTAATCCAATGCAATAGTTTAGTAAAGTGTGAAAAACATAGAATTGTCCATATTTCTAAACTAATTATGCAACGGGTTGAGGTTAGTACAAATTCCAAACTATAAACCAAAAAATTAGGGGAATCCATGACCCCCATTCCATACACCATTCCCATGCACCTGATGAGTTCCAAAATTCATCCATAAAGCACAAACAAAATAATGTAAACCATGTGAATATCACTTGAATAATAATCATACAAAATTCTCAACCCAAATTCCATAACCAAATAATAAAATAATATGAATACCAAACCATAACATTTCAAGATAAAAGAAAAGTTTAAGGGGAGATATATATGTCTAAAAACACCAATAATTTAGATGATAAACCATACTTTGAGCCCTAGATGACCATAAAACACCCTGAATTTTTGGCCCTTGGAAGTTTCTTAAGGTTTGAGCTCATTAATTTGATTATGACTTGACCATACGACTCATATAGAGTCTTGAAAAATTAGGTAACCCTAGTCATAAGGTATCCAGTGGATGGTGGTTGGGTTTCTGCCATGGTTACGACTATGGGATACGAGTTATTAAGGGCGGTGATGAGTCATTAGGAAAAACCCTAACCAAATCAGTAACTTAGTGACTTGACTCTACTTTGAGTATGAGTGTGAAACACCCTGGGTTTGATCCTTAGAAGTTTCTTGAGCTTTGAACTCTCTAGACATCATATAACTAGGGTTACTTGTCGTATGATATGATACGATTTAAGAAGAGGCAAGTTGTATGTAAAACAGTATGGTCTTGGGTGGTTACTATCCAAGGTATGAGTGGACAATATACTGGTCGTATGTAAGGGTACGAGTCATATGGTCCTACCTCATTTGATGATCAGTGTGTCATACTCTTGGTAGGTGGCCTAGGGTACAGTACTAATCATATAGTTGAGTACAATTTGGCTTTCATGGTCATATGTTGACTAGTGTGGGGGTCTAAGGTGAGTCCTAGGGGATAAGTAAGGGTATGACTCATACCCTAGGGTACGAATGGTATGGTGGATTCATACCCACCTTCTTAAAGTTTAGACAGTTTAAGTTGGGGGAAATCTGGACATTTCCCCTTATAACTTATTGGGACCCCATGATTTATATCACACTTGAGACATTATTTACCCTAATATTCTAATCTTAAACACTTAGAAAATCTCTTAAATACCCTCAAAGACTCTTGGGTCAAGAAAGGCTAAGGTTTTATCAATAGGATCATTTGGGACTTACAAGGGTGATTTTTCTTCATCTTCTTCTCAATCTAAGGCAAATTACTCCTCCCTCATTTTTAGTCCCAACTAAAGGCATGTTTTATGAATTGTTTTTATGGCATAATTTGTTATATGATTTTGGATTTTTAAATATATGTTGGGGGTTTTGATTATAATGGTTGGTTATGGTTTTTCCATGTCTTTTACTTGTGGTTTGCATATCATAATAATGGTTTGAACAGTTGGTTTCATGGGAATGGTTAATTGGTACTTTGTTTTGTCTTTGGAAACACTATGCCTCGAATGTGTGTGATAACATACCTATGAGAATTCTTTTACTAAATTATTGAACTTTTAATGGAACTATTGCATGGTATAACTTAGTAATGGAACCCTAAATGGTGTGAATGGTCTAAATGTATTAGTGATGTCATTTGGGTTAAACAATGCCCCGACAACATTTATAGACTTGATGAATAGGGTTTTTCGCCAGTTATTAGATCTATTTTTTATTGTGTTCATAGATGAAATTCTCGTATATTCTAAGAGTGAGGTGGATTATGCTAATGACCTCTGTATTGTGTTGCAAACCTTAAGGTAATAACAGTTGTATTCCTAGTTCTCAAAATGTGAATTTTGGTTTAACACTGGTACTTTTCTGGATTGTATTATTTCTAGTGAGGGGGTTATGGTAGATCCACAAAAGGTTTATGTGGTTTAGAAGTGGCCTAGACCCATGAATCCAACCGATATTGTTTCTTAGGTTTGACTGTTATTATAGAAGGTTTGTGGAGAGATTTTTTTCTATAGCTGCCCCTTTAACTAGGCTAACTCTTAAAAAAAGTAAAATTTCTACGATCTGATGATTGTGAGAGAAGTTTTGAGAAGCTGAAGGATAAGCTAAATTCAGCTTCAGTTTTGACTTTACCTGAAGACAATAAGGGGTTTGTGGTTTATTGTGATGATTCTCGGGTGGGACTTGGTTATGTTTTGATGTAATAAGGGATAGTGACAGCCTATTCTTCTGGGTAGTTGAAGGTGCATGAGAAGGATTATCCTACTCATGATTTCAAACTGTTAGTGTGGTATTTATATTATATATTTGGCAGCATTATTTGTATGGAGTGCATGTGGATATCTTCTCAGATCATAAGGGTCTGCGGTATGTGCTTACTTATAAGTAGCTTAACCTCAGGCGAAGAAGATAGATTGAACTTCTTAAAGACTATGATATGAGTCTTCACTACCATCTAGATAAAGCTAACGTGATTGCTGATTCTCTTAGTAAGTTATCCATAAGGAGTTTAGCTCATGTGGAAAAGGAAAAGAGGGAGTTAGTAAAGGACATTCACCGCTTGTCTAATCCTAGAGTTCGTCTTTTGGACTCAGAGAATAGTAGCGTGATATTACAGGAAGTTGTGTGGTCATCTCTTGGTGTGGAGATCAAGAAAAAACAAATGATAGATCCTGTCTTACTAAAAATCAAGGGTAATGTAGGTGGGCAAAAGGTGATGGTATTTAAGGTTTGTGGTGATGGTACCTTAAGGTACCAAGATAGGTTATATGTTCCCGATATTGATGATTTGAGTGAAAGGACATTGGCTAAGGCACATAAATCACTCTATGTTGTTCATCTCGGTTGGACTAAAATATATAATGAACTATTGGTGGAATGGTATGAAGAGGGATGTGGCTAACTTTGTAGCCAAGTGCATGGTATGTCAACAAGTAAAAATTAAGCATATGAGCCTAAAGGGTTGTATCAGGATATTGTGTGGGCTGAATGGAAGTAGAAAGTAATCAACATAGATTTCATTACTGGTCTTTCTTATTCTCGATACCAATTTAATTTGATTTGGGTCATCATGGATTGGATGACAAAGTTAGCTCACTTTTTTCTTGTGAGGACTAACTTTTTAGTGGAGGATTATGTGAAGTTGTATCTTCATGAGATTGTAAAGTTGCATGGGGTACATATTTCAATTATCTTTGATCATGTTACACATTTTTTATCTCACTTTTGGTGGTTATTTTAGAAAGGGTAGGGGAATAAGGTTAGTCTGAGTACTATTTTTCACCCGCAGATGGATAGGAAGATAGAGAGAACTATTCAGTTATAAGAGAATATGATTTGTGCTTATGTGATTAATTATGGTGGTAGCTGGGTTGAGCCTCTAACTCGTGTAGAATTTGGTTACAATAATAGCTATCATTCTATTATTGGAATGGCCCCCTTCAAGAAATTGTATGGTAGGAGTTGTAGATCTCCTATTAGGTGGTTTGAGGTTGGTAAGATGGATAGGTTTGGTCTAGACTTGGTTTATCAAGCTATGGAAAAGGTGAAGGTGATTCGGGATAGACTTAAGGCTACTCAGAGTCACCAAAAGTCCTATGCGGATATAAGGTGCAGAGACTTGGAGTTTGAGGTTGGGGATTAGGTATTACTAAAGGTGTCTCCCATGAAGGGAGTGATGTGGTTTGGGAAGTAAAGGAAGCTAAGTCACCGGTATATTGGTTCTTTTGTGACTTTAAGAAGGGTTACTAATGTTGCATATGAATTAGTGTTGCCTTCTAGTTTGAGCTCCATTCATCCGGTGTTCCACTTCTTTGTGTTGAGAAAATATGTAGGTGATCCTTCATGGTTATTCCTTTGGAAGGTTTGGGTATTTTAGATTGTTTGTCTTATGAGGACATATCGGTTGAGAACTTGGATCGTCAGGTTCGTCAATTGCGAACCAAGGATGTGGCCTCAGTTAAGGTTCTATGGAGGAACCGCAAGGTGGAAGAGGCTACTTGGGAAGTGGAAAAGGACATGATGTCCACGTATCTGCACTTGTTTTCCAATCCAGATATTCTTTCTTAAGGTATGTATTCTTCATAACATTCTTATTTCCTGGTTTTAGTTAAATGAAAGATTGATTTATTTGCATCTTTGTTAAAGGTAAGAGTAGATGCATCTAAGGGGTGTAAATCGTGCTTGTATTAAATTGTTCGTCATTCGAAGATGAATGATCCTAGTGGGGGGAATTGAAACACCTTGGGTTTTGATCCTTAGAAATTTACTGAGCTTTGAACTTTCTAGACATATACGACTATGGGTACCAATCATATGATATGATACGGTTTAGAGCGAGGAAAGTCATATGTAAAACAGTGTAGTCTTGGGTGGTTACTGCCCAAGGTACAAGCGGATAACATACTATTCATATTTAAGGGTATAAGTCATATGGTCCAAACTCATATGATGATCAATGTGTCATTCTCTTGGTGGGTGGTACAGGGTACAGTTTCATAGTACTAATCATATGATTAAGTACAGTTTGGCTTGCATGGTCGTATGTTGACTAGTATGGGGGTCAAATGTGAGGCCTAGGGTACAAGTAGGGTACCACTCGTACCATAGGGTGTGGATGATATGATGGAGTCATACCCACCTGTAGGAAGCTTAGACAGTTTATGTAACGCCCCAAATCTGGTACCTGGAAAGTTACATGGTGCTCATGACCACAAAGGACCACAAGTAACCAATGACTGCTATTTGTAACTGAGCGCTGAATAATATACTCTAGATATGCAGAATATAAGTTGTAAGGCCATAAGGTTCAAATCTAAACTAATACAAAATATAAAACAATGTTTGTAATGGGGTATAACAATACCCAAAACTGAAATAAACTGTCTGAAATATGTTATAGTCAGAAAGCCTCTAAACTATCTGAAATCTGGGGAGTTGATGGGACATGTACCTAACTAACTCTAAACTACTGAAATAATAAAGAAATAAAATAATCATGCTTTCCTCAAATGATGAAGACTCACTGCTAGTCTAGTTGTTGAACGTCTGATCTACTAAGGATTCTTGGGAGCTCCTGCTTCTAAACCTATGGTATAAAACACCATAGCACAAATGTGTCAGTATGATTGAATGTACTGGTATGCAAGTGAGGTAAGCATAATTCAAAGGGTTCTTATGCATGAACAATACTAACTGACTGTATACATGAACATAAGAATACATGCATGAATATGTAATTGTAACTGAGGTCGTGATAGGACTGATACTGGGTTGTGACTACTGAGTCTACTGACAACATGGATTTACTAAGTTTATGGGTAACTGATATCTGAGGTTAGTAGTACTATATTACTGATAACTGATAATTCAGTATACTAATGCTGAAAAACTATCTAAGTTCTTTACTGGACTGGGTGAATGTATCTGACAGTCCTGAATCTTACGAACTATCTGAGTTCTAGACTGAACTGGATGACTGTATCCAATAGTCCTGATTCTAATGGAACTAGCTAAGTTCCATACTGAACTAATTTCTATTACTAAGACTGAATCTGAAACTGAGACAATGGGAGGTAATCATCTAACCGAAATGCCTCGAATCTGAACTGGTGGGGTCCATCCTATAACCTCAGCTGGAAGGGTATCAGTACCGTGCCACGGGTAAAGACAAGATGTGAGTAAACCCTCTCTGACAGGGAGTTTTTCCATCAACCCTTTTTGCAAGGAAAACTCAATTGAGATGTATTTGTATAGTCCCTAGACTCGTAGGGGTACATCTCAACCTACACTGGCTACGTAATTCTAGAACGCAGGGATTCCTACAAAGGATCACACCCTCTACTAGCTAACAGTGTATGTCCTCATCCTTGGATTCACTCGGTGCTGAATCCTACTCTCAACTGAACAGACACAGAACTGATTTCCTATTTCATACTAGGATGGACTGATCTGTTACAAATTTTTCTGATTAACTAGATTGAACTGAGTTCACTGAATTTCCATTGACTAACAGAATACTACTGAATTCTGTTAACTGGCAGAAACCTACTAAGTTATGCTAGCTTACTGAGTTTACTGAGGTCTGAACTAAATACTACTGAGACATGATGATTGACTGAGATCACTGAAATTCCTAAGATTACTGAATGGGACTGGATAGATACTGAATTTACAGAATTTTCCTGAATCACATGACTGACTGAGTTCTACTGATCATTGCTTGACTGTGAGTATAGTGAAAACTAACACTAGATCTAGGCACACAGCTAAATTTTCGGGTAGAAGTACCCCCAGGACTTAATAGCATAATAAGTAAATCATGGCACAAGCTTGAAAGCTCAACAGTGGCTACATGTTTATCATTCATTCATTTAGAAATTTCTACAACCACTTGAGATGCACCACTTGTACATGAATGGGGAATACGTATTAGCATACTATAACATGGCATTATTTCATTCTCAGAAACAATTTGTCTGACACTTGCATGATACAACTTGCACATAATGAGCATGGCATGATTTCTTTCACTTATTAACTCGTATGAGCAATTCATCAAACACTTAGTGATCATAATATATGCACATAACCCTATACAATAAATAGGCATCACAATTCATATTTCCATTGACAAATTTCAAGGGTTTAACATGGTTACACATGATACTACACATATATCACTTTACTTCACATAGATACTATAATTAAATCATGAACTAGAGAATCCGTTAACATAATAGTCATGAACACAATCAAAATAAATCATAAAATTCATCAAAAACATTAGCTTGAGTTTTTGAAAAGGTTTCTTGGACTCCAAGGGTGGAAGAAACCCTTGAATGAACACTTGACATACCTTAGTTGGTGAATTCTTGAAGATTGACGGTGGAATTCCCTTGAATTTGGATCTCCAATTAAAAATCCTAACTTATTCTTGAGAGGATTTTGAGAGAAGTGGCTATATTATGGATGAAATGGGGCTTAATCCCATTTGTTAGACTTATATAGGGGTGGGAAAAAGACCAAAATAACCCTGAGGACACGACTTTTAAATGATTAAGAACTAGGCACCGACGCTATTAGCGATGCAACACATCATGGCATCGACACGATAGTAGATGCGTTGCACCATCATCACGTTGAGAATAAGTACTTTGACCCTGGCAACCTGCAACAATATCAACTAATGTGATTGGCGACATGGCATGCTAAGATCACATTGGTCCACTATTTTGGGATTTCGAACGTAGTCTAAATGAGTTTTGAAAAATCCAAAACTTATTTGGGACCACCTATAGACCTCTATGATCATAAATTGACAAAAATACGGACTATTAAAGGACGTTAAGGTGGAAAAATGAGATTTCCAACTTTTGCAGGACAATAATAGTCTAAGTCTAGGAACATAGTTAGAATTTTCTAAGTATGGGACCCCCTTAACAAGCATAAATGGACTGAATTAAGCTTAGGATTTTGCAGGGTCTTACAATATATCCCTCTTGGGAACATTCTCCTACAATGAGACTGACTAAGATGGGGAAAATGATAAGCTGAAGTACATGTTGAAAATGAACAACTGAAACATGAGTAGATAACTGACATTATTGATTTGCTGAGATTTATTCTGAGCATGCATATCTGATGCATGATTTCATGACTAGCATAACTAATAAGCTGAATATATTATACTGAATATGCATATCTGATGCATAAATACATGATTGATCTGACACATGAATGCATGAATGAATATGAAATGGTAATTGATACCAAGTTTATAATAGAAATTTGAGCATGAAACTGGATAAGTTCAAGAGAGATTGTTTCCTTAAACAAAAAATGCTAATGAGCCTAAAATTAATTACTAGATATGCATGAGCGGAAACACATGAATATCACTGAGTTTGGAACATGATACATGAGCTGAATATCGTGCTCTAAATTGAGTACCTTGAATATGTGGCTTATGGATGAGATTGTAGTTTGAGGGTCAACTCATGGGTACTTCTTACCCCAAACAGAATTCATTATGAAAAAAGAGAGCAGCACATTTATGTCATGAAGGTTCAGGGAATTATAGTGTATCTCCCCCTTAGTACACTATGTCCCTTGAAAAATACTGGGTTGACTTTGCTGAGATACTGAGGAAAACTGGGGCGATGGACAAGGAACCTAGGAACTTAATCATTACTGATTATCTGGGATTTGAAACTAAGATATGATGCATGTACTGGGCTGAACATGCAACTACTTGGTTAGTCTATCTTAGAATGATCACATTCATCAGACTTCATATAGTGCGACTAGATGGAAAGATAGAAATCACGCTGTCCGAACTTGTTCGCCTGACTGCTAAACTAAACTACTGGCTCTGTGGACTAAATCATGCTGAAAACTTATACTCGATTAGAGCATTTCTATGACTCTTTCTATAGAGTTCTAATGACTATAGAGAGACAATGAATCTTGGCCTGATCTGAGCAGGACATCAGAATAGGAGATCGCTACATGGCTGGGATTCTTGTATTAGGAGACAAGGCCTATGAAACATCATCTAAGATAAGGTGACTAAACCTTATGCACTGCAACTGAGACTACTGAAGAGATTCACATGGGCGCTGAGCACAAGTGCATGGATATAATAATTTATCTGATTAACTAAATGACTAATAGCTGAATACTGGACATGTAAAACTGAACTACACTTGATTTAGGATAGCTGGACTGAAACTATAGAGTGTTATGCATAGAATCTAATAACTGATTGGGTAACATGAGGAAACTAAGAATTAGTGAGGGAAAATTGTATTACATTAGGAATGCAAGACTAAGCATCTAACATGATTCGGGAACATTCTATAAAATAAGGTACTAAAATACTAATATCTGATTAACTGATGGCCATATGCTATGGTCGAGAAATCTTAAAATTAGACTGAGTTTTTGATCTGACTGGACTAGGACTAGGACTGAGATTGTAGTTAAGATGGTAATTGAGACTGTAACCATAACTAAGACCATAACTGAGACTGAATGTTGGTTTTCTATAACTGAGGGCTAGACTGGTACAGGAGTACTAAATTTTGATAGCTAAGTAACTGATATCTGAAAGCCATGGTTCTGTAGGACTATCTGAGTCCTTTACTGAATATTAATTATTGAACTGATACTATGAATGAGTCCTACAAGATGGAACATTAACACTACGGATTCACCGTAGGATCTAAACTGGGGGTATATATGGCATAATCTGAGTTTAACTGAAAACTAAGAGCGAAATAATGAATCATATGGGTTAAGAATACTGTAAAGCATGAGTCATGATCTGCATGAACTGGGTTGAATTCATGGAACATGATCCACAACATTGGATGAACTTGGACTTCTCATACGAGTAACTTGAAACACACACTATTCCATGAAAAGTGCATGGATACAAGTTGTATTCATGGGACTAAAACGTAAAGCATGCATAAGTATTGGGAGGGTTGAAGTATAAAACTCTACGCTGAGGTAGGAATGGGTTAGGAATCATCTTCCCGTATTGATTTTCTACACATACTAGCATTATTACTAGAATTTGAAGGCCCGACTTTCTGAGATATCCTAATCGGACAGTTACTAAATACCTATTGGGTTGTGTTAGGCTATCTCACTGGGGTAGAGATTGGAAAAAGTCCTGTTAACATTTAGTCTGACCTTAAAGTTGACTGTTATGATAGGAGTTACAAAAGAAAAGAAGCTCCTGAATCTGAAGAAACATGAATATGTAAATCAGGGATCTATAGCATACCAGTGGATGCACCACGAGGACTTTTCTAATACTGGTCGACGAACTCATATGGACCCTCTTCGGACTTAGAATCAGATAATAGAGGAGGATTCATTTAGGTGAAGTCCCAAATCCTGGCTGTAGCTGAATCAGCCACTAGGTTGGCCGGAATAACAACTGGCTGTTCATTTTGAGCTGTGACTAAATTAGCTAGAGTAGTAAATACAGTCTTGAATTCTACATGGGAAACATGTCCGTCCAGGGGATCTTCCTGAATAGGCTGAGGTGCTGACAAATTATCAATTCTCCTTTCTCTAGCCCCTTTGGAAGGCATATTCTATAAGCAAAAGGAAGAAATAGATTAGACTGAGAAAATAATTGGAGATTATGCTCACTGGCATGACATGAATACTGAAAGAAGGGAAACTATTCCTAAAACATCTCATAGCCTCCTGCACATAACTATGGTGCACAACATACCCATGGACAAGACTCTACGAGATGTGGCTTTTCAGACTTCCTAGGACACTGTTGAACCTTAGGCTCTGATACCAAGCTTTTAACACCCCAAATATGGTACCCGGAATGTTACACGATGCTCATAACCCTGAAGGACCACAAGCTAACCCATGACTGATACTATAACGGAGCATGAATAATATACCGTAAATAAGCAAAATATAAGTTGTAAGGCCATAAGGTTCAAAACTAAACTAATACTAAATATAAAACAATGTCTGTAATGGGGTATAACAATACCCAAAACTAAAATAAACTGTCTAAAACATGCTGTAATCTGAAAGACTCTAAACTATCTAAAATCTGGGAAGTTGATAGGACATGTCCCTAACTAAATCTGAACTACTAAAATAATAAATAAATAAAATAATCATGCTATCCTCGAATGATAAGGACTCACTGCTAGTCTGGCTGCTGAACGTCTGATCTACTAAGTATGCTCGGGCGCTCATGCTTCTAAACCTATGGTATAAAACACCATAGCATAAATGCGTCCATATAATTGAATGTACTGGTATCCAAGTGAGGTAAGCTGAATGCAAAGGGTTCATATGAATGAACAATACTAATTGATTATATATATGAAGCGAGAATACATGCATAAATATGTAATCGTAACTGAGGTCGTGATAAGACTGAGTACTGAGTTCTAAATACTGAGTCTACTAACAATATGAATTTACTGAGTTTATGGGTAAATGATATCTGAGGTTACTGGTACTATATTACTGATAAATAAAAACTGAGTAAACTGATACTGAAAAACTATCTAAGTTCTTTACTGGACTAGTAACTGTATCTGACAGTTCTGAATTTAAAGAACTATCTAAGTTCTAGACTGAACTAGATGACTGTATCTAATAGTCCTAATTCTAATGGAACTAGCTGAGTTCTGTACTGAGATGAGCGACTGTATCTGACAATCCTGATATTTGTAGAACTGAACTGATTTCTATTACTGAGACTAAATCTAAAACTCAGACTGTGGGAGGTAATCATCTAACCGACATGCCCCGAATCTGAACTGGTGGGGTCCAACCTTTAACCCCTGTTGGAATGGTGTCAGTACCATACCACGGGTTAAGACAAGCTCTAAGTAAACCATCTCTAATAGGGAGATCTTCCGTCAACCCTTCCTATAAGGAAAACTCAAATGAGATATATTTGTATAGTCCCTAGACTCGTAGGGATACATCTTAACCTACGCTGGCTACATAGTTTTGGAATGTAGGGATTGCTACTAAGGATCACACTCTCTACTGGCTGACAGTGTGTGTCCTCATCCTTGGGTTCACTCAGTGCTAAATCCTACTCTCAACTGAATAGACACAGAACTGACTTCCTAATTCATACTAGGCTGGATTGATATGTTATTGATTTTTTTGATTAACTAGATTGAACTGAGTTCAGTGGATTTTCGTTGACTGATGTACTACTATTGAATTTTGTTAACTAACAGAAACCTACTGAGTTCTGCTAGATTACTGAGTTTACTGAGGTCTGAACTGAATACTACTGAGACATGATGATTGACTGAGACCATTGAAATTCCTGAGATTACTGAATGGGACTGGACAGATACTGAATTTACTGAATTTTCCTGAGTCACATGACTGACTGAGTTCTACTGATCATGGCTTGACTGTGAGTATCATGAAAACTGACACTGGATCTAGGCACACAGCTAAATTGTTGGGTACAAGTACCCCCAGGACTCAATTTCATGATAAGTAAATCATGGCACAAACTTAAAAGCTCAACAGTGGCTACATGTTTATCATTTATTCATTTAGACATTTCAACAACACTTGAGATGCATTACTTGTACATGAATGGGGAATACGTTTATTTCATTCTCATAAATAATTTGTCAAACACTTGCATGGTACAACTTGCATATAACGAGCATGACATGATTTCTTTCATTTATTAACTCACATGAACAATTCATCAAACACTTGGTGAGTATAACATATGCACATAACCCTATACAATAAATAGGCATCATAATTCACATTCCCATTGACAAATTACAAGGGTTTAACATGGTTTCACATGATACTACACATATATCACTTTACTTTACATAGATATTTTAATTAAGTCATGAACTAGAGAACCCGTTAACATAATAGTCTTGAACACAATCAAACTAAGTCATAAAATTCATCAAAAAAATTATCTTGAGTTTTTGAAAAGGTTTCTTGGACTCCAAGGGTGGAAGAAACCCTTGGATGAACACTTGACATACCTTAATTGGTGAATTCTTGAAGATTGACATTAGAATTCCCTTGAATTTGTACCCCTAATTAAAAACCCTAACTTATTCTTGAGAGGAATTTGAGAGAAGTGGCTATATTATGGTTGAAATGGGGCTTAATCCCATGTTTTAGACATATATAGGGGTGGGAAAAATACTAAAATAACCCTGAGGATGCGGCTCTTAAATGATTGAGAACTGGGCACCGAATCTATTAGCGACACTGCGTGTCATGGCATTGATGTGATAGTCGACGCGTCGCACCATCATCGCGTTGAGCCTCAGTACTTTGACCCTGGCAACCTGCAATAATATCAACCAATGCGATTGGAGATGCGATGCGCCAAGATCGCATTGGTCCACTATTTTGGGATTCTTAACGTAGTCTGAACGAGTTCCAAAAAATTCGAAACTTGTCTGGGACCACCTATGGACCTCTCTGATCATGAATTAACAAAAATTCGGACCATTAAAGGATGTTAAGGTGGTGAAATAAGATTTCCAACTTTTGAAGGCCAATAATAGACTAAGTCTGGGTACTTAGTTAGAATTTTCTAAGTATGGGACCCTCTTAACAAGCATAAATAGACTGAATTAAGCTTAGGATTTTGCAAGGTCTTACAGTTTAAGTTGGGGGTAATCTAGACATTTTATGTTGTAACTACTTAGGACCCCATGACTTATATCACACTGGGGAAGTGATTAACCCTAATATTATAATCTTAAACACTTAGGATCTCTCTCAAATTTTCTCAAAGGCTCTTGGGTCAAAGAAGTCTAGGGTTTCATCAATAGGATCAATTTGGGACTTACAAGGGTGGTTTTTTTCATCTTCTTCTCAATCTAAGGCAATTTACTACGACCTCATTGTTAGTTCCAACTAAAGGCGTATTGTATGAATTATTTTCATGGCATAATTATTATATGGTTTTTGTTTTTTCAAATATATGTTGGGGGTTTTGATTATAATGATTGGTTATGGTTTTCACATGTCTTTTACTTGTGGTTTGCATATCATAATGATGTTTTGAACACTTTGTTGCATGGTAATGGTTAATTGCTACTTGGTTTTGTCTTTGGAAACACTATTCCCTAATGTGGTTAATAAAATGTCTATGAGAATTCTTTTACTGTATTGTTGAACTTGTAATGGAACTATTGCATGGTATAACTTGGTAATGGAATCCTAATTAGTGTAAATGGTTTAAATGGTTTCGGATGGTTAAATGGTAAGGTCTTGGTGGTTATAGTCATGGTCTAATTAAACATCCTTATGGTGTAAAAGGGAATCCCCCAAGAAAACATAACTAATAAACATCTTGTGGGGTATATAGGAATCCCCCAAGCAACTAAATAATGTAATCTATGGGTACATGGGAATCCCTTCTTCTCTAAAAAGGTTGACTAAGGATATTGCTTGCAAGCTATAGTTAGTATGACAATACCATTACTTATAGACTTGGTTAATAATGAATAGAATAGTGGTTTGTTTATATGGAAATGATTTTAATTGGGAAATAATGGCGAGGTGTGATAGCTAACTGTAAAGGTGTGAGTCCAATGGATGGACACTCGAAACTCAGGTTTGCCGACATGAGGATTGGTCATGATGACCATATGCGTTATATGGGAATCCCATAAGTTACACTTGTATATATGTATCATAGAGAGCGAATGGTACTTGGGAATCCCCTACTCCTATGGTTTCTTCAATTCGTGTGGCTACACGCATCGGGGCTCGTTTAAAGGGTTACATTAGACCCATATAGCCTGTGGGTGGTTTAAGGATGGTTAAGATACACATTCCTAGGTTAATGGTTTTAAATGCATACTAAACCCAATTTCCTTTTGACCTGACCCAATCGAGGGCCTTATCATAATGGGCATCCTAAGTCCAACCATGACCGGGGACCACCCCCAATACCAACCCAACCATCCAGTGCATAAACTAATTCAGATGCATTCTAAATATATAATAAGATAGCATATTACTATCCAAATCCAAAAGCTGGGATAGGTCTATAACAGTAACCGACACAAACGAGTCCAACCGTCCCTAAATGAATTGATAGCCAAAACTAAACCGTAAATCGAAACTAAAATAATAACCAAACCAAGTTCTATAACATAACATAAAAGGATGGAACAGTGAGAAAATTCATCCAATGATATCAGTCCCAATACCAATGTCATTACTAAGGTTGACACTAATACCGATCCAGCCCATGCCAACCCACAGAAGTTCCACAAAAGCCTCTAAACAAAAGAAAACCAATATCCAATTGGGATATGCCCCCAACCATATCCAAAACCAATATACATAAATAAACCAAAGTATATGAAAATTTCCATAACATAAAATGGATCCTTTCAAAAAGATGGAATCTTACCACTTCAATCCAAAAGTTGATCCCAAAATCTGATCACTATACAGGAGGAGTAGAATGGACGGTTCCTGCATCACGTGGTGATACAACCACCCAAAAATGGGATAGCAGGTGAACGCTAGCATAAACTCAGGATAAGGATAAAATAATACCAACTATTAAAACAAAGTAAACCTACCATATGCATACAAATCGTACATATATATAACTATGCTGGGAAAGGGAACTGGGTTTATCATGCATTTAAAATCATTAACCTAAGTATGTGTATCTTAACCATCCTTAACCACTCATAGGCTATAAGGGTCAAGTGTAACCCCTTACCGAAGCTTGGATACGTGTAGCCACACAAATTGGAGATACCATAAGAATAGGGGATCCCCAAGTACCCTTACCCTCCATGATACATATATACAGTATACTTAGAGGATTCTCGTGTATCGCATAATATTATATATAGTCTCCATGACCAACCCATCATGTCAGGAAACATAAGTTTCTAGTGTTAGTTCGTTGAACTCCCACCTCCACAGTTAGCTATCACACCCCGCCATTATTACCTAATTAAATATATTTCTAACCAACCACTCCATTATAAAATTTATTATTAACCAAAGCTATTAATAGTGGTATCGTCATACCGACAATAACTTAAAAGTATTATCCTCATCCAAACCTTTTAAGGTATAGGGATTCCCATGTACCCATTTATCGAGTTAACTTGGGGGAGTTCCATGTACCCAAAAAGGGTCCCATTATTATGTTTTCTTGGGGGAGTTCCATGTACCCTACAAGTTGTTCATTAACTTGTTTACTTGGGGATTCCATTGTACCCCGCAAGGATTTCAATTAACCATAACCCTAACCACCAAACCATTCCATTTAACCATTTCAAACCATTTAGGGTTCCATTAATAAGTTCAAACCATGCAATAGTTCCATTAAAAGTCCAACAACTTAGTAAAAGCATTCTCATAGGCATTTTATCAAACATATTAGGGGTATAATGTTTCTAAATCTAAAATTAAATACCAATTAACCATTCCTATGTAACCAAGTATCCAAACCACTATTAAAACATGTAAATGCATAATTAAATCATGGGAAAACCATAACCAAGTCATTATAACCCAAACTCCCAATATTTATTTGAAAATCCAAAACCATATAAGAATTAAGCCATGAAAACAGTTTACAAAATATGTCTTTAGAAGGAACTAACAATGAGGGAAGGAGTACATTCCTTAAATTGAGTAGATGATGAATATAAATATCCAACACAAGCCCCAAATTAATCCTTAAAATAAAACCCTAGCTTCATTTCCTCAAGAAATTTAGAGAGTATTAGAGTGTTTTCTAAGTATTAATGAGTAGAATAATAGAGAAAATAACCTCCCAATTATGTTAAAAGTCGTGGGGCCTTATTAGGTTAAGTGGGAAAATATCCAGATTACCCTTACTTAAACTACATAAAATTCATGTGAGGGGAGTATGGCTAACCATACCATTCATACCCTCCAATACAAGTGGTACCCACCACTCAAACCCTAGGCTACCCTCTTGGACCCAACACTATCAAGGGTATGTCTCACCCAAACCACATTGTACCCAAGTATACAACTAGTACCCTTGACCCGTACCCCTGACAGAATAGAATCATAAGAGGTTTGGACACTGTCCACTATACGAGTCTATGGTATGACTTATGCCCTAGCTTATGACTCATGGTGAGCCACTTATACTCAAATCCAACTTAAGTTTCCAAGTCTAAGACCCAAACAAACCGACCCGTATACAACCAGACAACTCATACCAACCCAAATCATACCCATTCTAGAACCCAATCCACTCCACCAACAAACACTGGTAAACATACGACCAAGGAATATCACTCATACCCTAGTATATAACTGGTACCCAACAGTCGTATATTGTCTAGAACCCAAAAATCTAGGAAATTTTTTAAGTGTCCCAAACCCAGAGTGTTTCACTTTTCTCGATATGGATTATATATATATATGTTTGGATATATGTTCATATAGTTGTTTATTTGGTTTTAAATATTGGCATTATTTTATTCTTATCATGAGTACTTTCTAGAGTTCACCTGTAAACGCATCTTTGGGTGACTGTATCCCCACACAATGTAGAAATTAGTTATTCTACTTCTCCGGCTTAGTGATCAAATTTGGGATTAGCTATTGGATTGAATTATTGAGATTCCATACTCTAGAAGGCTCAATTTCATATCATGGACATCTTTTCATACTTTAGTTATTTTATGGATATTGGTTTTGGCTATGGTTGGGGACATGTCCTAATTAGATATTGTTTTTCTTTTGGTTAGAGGCTTTATAGAACTACTATAGGTTGGAATGGGTGGTTCGCTAGTGGTGTCATCCTTAGTATTGGCATTGGTATTGGGGATAATACTGTTTGACTAAATTTATGATTGTTCTATCATTTTATGTTATGTTATGGATAAGAACTTGGTTGTTGTATCGATTTGGTTATGGTTGTTGGTTGTTATTGGGTGTTTAGACTTACTTTGGTTGGTCAGGGTTATAGACCTATCCCAAAGTCTAGATTGGTACACTTAGCCTATCTTTGTATATGTTTGGAATTCATCCGACTTAGGGTACATGTTGGTTGGTTGGGTTGGGCAATGAAGGTGGTCTCTGGTCCTGGTTGGACTTGAGATGCCCATTATGACAAGGCCCTGGTTTGGTCCATGACATAGTTGGTTACTAGGAGCTATGAGAATAGGTTATGAGTCATGAGGTGAGATCATAGGTTGTCCAGTATCTAAACTATTTGAGTTTTGTGTTGCTTATGATTGGACCTTACGAGTCATATGGTCTGGTCACAAGTTGGGTAGTTGAGTTGTGATATGGACAGTGTATGGGGATCTTAGTCACTGTCTTGGTTATGACTCGTGGTCATGATTCGTATATTGTGATTATGAGTTGACAGTTGACTCGTAGCCAAAGGCGACACCTTTTAAGCTTTTAAGTTGAGGGAATTTTGGACATTTTCCACTTTAACCCCTTGGATACCCCGACTTAAAACCTTCCTTGGGACTTCATTAACACATTATTCTCAATAAAACACTCTAAAATTCTCTCTCAAACTCTCTGTTCAAACTAAGGCTAGGGTTTCAATAAAAGTGGTCATCTAGGGTTCTAAGGGAGCAATCTCTTCTAAATTTCTTTGTACTTCAGGAATGTTACTCCTCCCTCATTATTATTTTACTAATAACATATATTTTAATGTATGAATTTCATGGTATTGTTATTGTTTTGAAATAAAGGTTGGAGGTTTTGGATGTTCATTATTGAATAGAGTTTTCCTATTATAGTTTTTTACGTTTTAAATATGGGTTTGAATATATGGGTGGATAGGTATGGTGGTTGAACTTGATAATGGTATCTTCTCTAAGCTTATAACTTTTAAAATAGTTATGTCCCCAAGCCTGTATTATAAAATTGGCTTATAGTTATGAGAATGGTGGGATTTTGAATTAGGGGTACAATGGAATCACCAAAATGCTCGGTTTGACTTATTTCCTAAATCTAATGCATCGTATATGTGGTTAAAAATGGTTATGGGTGGTTTTGAAAACCTTGTGGGGTACAAGGGTATCCCTAAGTAATTTTAATAGTGGAGTTTGCTGGGTACACAGGAATCCCCTAGTTGTTGGATAATGAAATTTCTTGAAAGTTATAGTCGGTATGATGATACCACTTAATAATGCCTTAATAATTGACTCCAGGAATTGGTTGTTTGGTTTTCTGTTAAATATTTTAATTGGGCAATAATGGGGGTTGTGATATCTAGTTGTAATTATATGAGTCTGAAGGACGAACACTGAAAACTCATATTTGCTGACATGAGAGTTGGTCTTGATGACTGTGTGCATGTGGGGTACAAGGGAATGGTATCATATATGTATTATGGAGAGAGAATAGTACATGGGAATCCCGAGATTTCTATGATATCTTTAGTTCATATGGCTACACGTACTAGGGCTCGTTCAGGAGGTAAAACTAGACCTATATAGCCCGTGGGTAGACTTATGATGGTAAAGTAACACGATCCAGGTAAAGGTTTTTAATGCATGCTAATCCTTTTTCCCTATCCCGACCCAATATATATTTATATATGTTATTTGTATATGGTTAATAGATTTGGTTTTGAATTAATGGAATTATTTTATCTATATCCCTGACTTACATGTTAGCGTTCAATCTGCTAACCATTTTCGGGCATTGTATCCCCATGTGATGCAGGAACCAACCATACTTCTATTGTTTTTGCTCAGTGACTTGGTGATTTGGGGAAAGTTTTTTAGTCAGACTGAAGTGGTGAGCTTTCATACTCTGGAAGACCCCATTTCATGCCATGAAATTTTTTATATAATTTTATCTCTTTGGTTTTGGTTTGGGCTATGGTTGGGGGCATGTCCCGACTGAAAATTCTTTGATTATTTTAGAGGCTTTGTTGGACTACTATGGGCATGGGCAGCGCCAGTATTAGTGTTAGCATTAGTATTGGGATTGGCATTGGATGGTTAACTGGTTGTGGATTTTGGTTTTGATTTTAGACTTGTTAATGATTTTAAATTAATGTTACCTTATCTTATTATATGTTCAAAAGTCATTTGATATGGGGTGAAGGGTATCCAATGGTATGGGTTTTGGGGATGGTCTCTGATCCCGGTTGGACTTGAGATACCAGACATGGCTAGGCCCTAGTTTGGTTCATGTCAGATTAGTATTAGAGCCCTAGGTTCATGGTCAATTAGGTGTCCACAAAGCTATGTCGAGTAGAGTCTTTTTTAAGGGTGTGTAGCCTACCACACTCATAAGGGAGAGACTACAAGGTATTTAGGAATGTTTCTCTTTCTTATATTCTGCTTTTGGGTAGTAGAGTCTAAAGTCCTGAATTCTTCTCTAATTCCCACTTGTTCGTTTTTCAGATCATGTCTCCCAAATGATCTGATACTCATGAAAACTCCTCTATCCCACCCGAAGACAATGTTGATGGGATACGTCCTACTTATGACTTCTAGAGAAGAAGAAGCAGGTAGAGATAGGAGAGAGGTAGAGCAAGAAGTTTAGTTTTTTTTGAGTAGGGTTGAGGTCAACAGCATAGTGGTAAGGAATGGGGGGAAAGTGGTCCAAAAAATGAGAAAACTCTGGGTCCTACTCAACTGCTAGTACTCCCTACCCAAAGCTATTTGGTGATAGGCATTTTTACTGTGGCGATAGTACTTGGGCACATGGTGCCCAATCTTGGGCTAGTTGGGACTAATTAGCTCCATCATATCCTCTTTGTAGATTTTGTGGTCAATTTTACTAGGGTGTCTGTGATAAGGGAAGTGACAAGTGCTTTAACTGTGGTCAGTCAGGATATTTGCTTAGAAACTATCCCGTTGGTAAGGTTTCTTCTGGGGAAACCAAGATTTTTATTATCTCTTCATCAACTCTGGCATAAAAGGGTGAACCATCTAACTCTGGCACTGGTCAAAATAAACTATATGCTCTCACTACTCACCAGGAGATCGAGGCATTGCCTGATGTCATTACTCGTATGTTGAAACTATTTTCCCATGATATGTACTACTTACTTGATCTAGGGTTCACTCTTTCTTATGTGACCCCATTTGTGGTTGTAAATTTTGGTTTTAGTTCTGAGTGTATTTTAGTCTGCTTTTTTGTTTCTACCCCATTGGGTGACTCTGTGGTCTCTAAAAAAGTATGTAGGGTTCGTGTGGTATCTCTGGGTGGTCAGGAATCTTTGATGGATATGTTTGAATCAAACATGTATGATTTCAATGTCATATTAGGAATGGATTAGTTGCACTCGTGCTATGCTTCCCTAGAATGTCGGACTCGTAAGGTCATTTTTAAATTTTTTAATGAGTCAGTCATTAAGTGGGAGGGTGGTTCTCCAACACCCTATGAAAGGTTCATATCGTATCTTAGAACTCAAAGATTAATCTCCAAGGAGTTTCTCTATCATATGGTCTAGGTTAAAGATTCTAACTTAAAAATTCCTCTTTTACATTCCATCTCGGTGGTAAATGAATTTCCTAAGGTGTTCACTGATGACCTTCCTGGTGTTTCTTCCGATAGGGAGATTGATTTTCGGATTGATCTTGTTCCAGACATCATCCTATTTTTATTCATCAAATAGAATGGCTCCAACTGAGTTAAAGAAACTGAAGGAGCATTTAAAGGATCTTTTAGACAAGGGTTTCATCCATCCTAGTATATCCATATGGGGTGCACCTATTTTGTTCGTGGATAAGAAGGATGGTCCCCTTTGTATGTGTATTGATTACTGACAATTGAATAATCTAATGGTAAATAATAAGTACCCTCTTCTAAGGATAAATGATTTTTTTAATCAATTTTAGGGTGCTAAGTTTTTCTCTAAGATCGATCTTCGTTCTGGGTATCAACAGCTAAAGATTAGGGAGGCAGATATCCCTAAAACCGCCTTTCATACTCAATATGAGCATTTGGAGTTCTTGGTCATGTTTTTTGGGTTGACAAATGCCCCAGTGTCATTCATGGACTTAATAAATAAAATCTTTCATTAGTTTATGGATTTTTTGTTATTTTATTTATAGATGATATTCTTGTATACTCTAAGCGTGAGGAGAATCATGTCGATCACCTCTGCATTGTATCCAGACCCCAAACTATCAACAGTTGATGCCAAATTTTCAAAATATGAATTTTGGTTGAATGTTGTCACTTTTCTAGTATATGTCATTTCTAGTGAAGGGATCATAGTGGATCTACAAAAAGTTGTAGTGGTTAAGAGGTGGCCAAAACTCATGACTCCAATCTATATTCGGAGCTTCTTGGGTTTATCCTATTATTACAGAAGGTTTGTGGATAGATTTTTTACTATAGTCGCCCCATTGACTAAGTTAACTCAGAAGAAGGTAAAGTTCTTATGGTCTGATACTTGTGAGGGTAGTTTTGAAAAATTGAAGGATAAACTAACTTCTGCTTCGGTCTTGACTTTACCTAAAGGCATTGATGGATTTGTGGTCTTTTGTGATTCATCCCGTATGGGGCTTGGTTGCTTTTTGATATAGCATATCAAGGTGATAGCTTACGCCTCTAGATAGTTGAAGGTGTATGAGAAGAAAGTATCCGTCTCATGACTTGGAATTGTTAGTTGTGGTGTCCGCATTGAAAATTTGGCATCACTATTTGTATGGAGTGCATGTGGATATCTTTTCAGATCATAAGATCCTGCAATAGGTGTTCACCCAGAAAGAGCTTAATCTCAGGCAAAGGAGATGTCTTAAGTTGCTCAAGGTTTATGACATGAGTCTTCACTACCATCCAGGTAAAGCTAGCATAGTTGTTGATGCTCTTAGCAGGATATCCATGGGTACTATAGCTCATATGGATAAGAAAAAGAGAGAATTAGTGAAAGATATTTATTGTTTGTCTAACCTTAGAGTTCACCTCTTGGACTCAGAAGATAGTGGTGTGTATGTTCAGGAGGAAGTGAGTTTATCTCTTGGTGCTGAGGTGAAAGAGAAACAAGTGTTAGATCCTATCTTGATGCAAATCAAGGGAGATATAGGTGGGCAATAATTGATGGCCTTTAAGGTTAGTGGTGATGGTATTTTGCAATACCAAGGGAAACTATGCATTTCTGATAAGGATGGGTTGCGAGAAAGGATCTTGGCTGAGGCACATGAGTCGCGTTACTCTATCCATCCTGGTTCGACGAAAATGTATCATGACCTTGAGGAGATTTATTGGTGGAACAATATGAAATGGGATATGGCTAGTTTTATGGCTAAGTGCATGGTGTGTCAGCAAGTGAAAGTTGAGCACATGAGACTCAGAGGATTGTATTAAGAAATTAAGTTGCCTATGTGGAAATGAGAAGCGATCAATATGGATTTCCTTATCGGCCTTTCTTGGTCTTGAAATCAATTTGATTCAATTTGGATCATCATGGATAGGATGGCAAAGTCTGCTCATTTCTTTCAGTGAGGACAAATTTCTTAGCAGAGAATTATGCTTGGTTGTTTATTGAGGAAATTGTGAACTTTCGTGGGGTTCCTGTTTCTATTATGTCAGATTTTGGTGCTCAGTTCCCATCACACTTTTGGCGGTCATTTCAAAAAGGTTTGGGGACTAAAGTGAGGCTTAGTACTACTTTCCACCAATAGTCGAATGGGCAAGCGGAAAGGACTATTTTGACATTGGAGGATATGCTTCAAGCCTGCGTGGTAGACTATAGTGGTAGTTGGGTTGAACATTTTCCTTACTTAGAGTTTGCATATAATAATAGCTACAACTCTAGCATTGGGATGGACCCATTCGAGGCTTTGAATGGTAAAAGGTGTAGGTCTCCTATTGGGTGGTTTGAGGTTGGCGATGCAGAGAAATTTGGTCTGGACTTGGTTCACCAATCCATGGAGAATATGAAGGTGATTTGGGGTAGGCTTAAAGCCGCCCAAAGTCATCAAAAGTCCTATACGGATGTGAGGCACAGGAAGTTAGAGTTTGAGGTTAGGGATAAGGTGTTCTTGAAGGTATCTCCCATGAAGAAGGTAATGCAGTTTGGAAAAAGGGAAAGCTCAGTCCCTGGTATGTCGGCCCGTATTTGATCTTGAAGAGGGTTGGTAATATTTCATATAAATTAGAGTTTCCCTCTATTTTGAGATCCAGTCACCTGGTGTTCCACGTATTTATATTGAGAAAGTGTATGGGTGATCCATCGCAAATTGTGCCTATCAAAGATACTAGTATTTTGGATTCATTATCTTATGAGGAAGTTCCAATTGGAATCTTGGATTGGCAAGTTCATCGATTGCGGACCAAGGACATAGCTTCGGTAAAGGTTCTATAGAGGAACCACAAGGTTGAAGAGTCTACTTGGGAAGTTGAGGAGGACAAGAAGTCAAGTATCCATTCCTATTTCCTATTTTGAAAAATCATGCCTAAGGTATGTGTTGTTCTTACTATCTTTGTTTTCTTTCTTTGTTAAAGGAAGATTATCAATTCCTTGGTAATCTATTTTGTCTTAAAGGTAAGAGTAGAGATATTTGGGGGTTTAATCATGCTATTCAATACCTTGTACCATCATTCGAGGATGAATGATCCAAGTGGGGTGATAACGCTCAAACTATACCTCTCATGTGAGAATGTAAGCAATCGTTGTCAATATATAACCCAACTAGGTTGGGGTCAAATCCCACAGGGAATATGGTGTCAATCTGAGTTGTATTCGAGTTAATCAACTGATAGTTAGTAGTTTCAGGTAAATTGGGGGTTATGAGAATTTAGAAAATAGTTGTTGGTCACTTTAGTTTCAGTGTTTGTAATCAAGAGTTTATGGAAAACCATAATTATGTTCACTATGGGTTTTGGTACTTGACAGATGCTAATAGTGATTCAAGATTCTCACGATAAGTAGGAACAACAGATTGTCTTTATCGAAGTTATGCCTAAATGTCTCTCGACCTACTTAAGCATTTAATTACCTAATCCTCTCATACTTAGGGAATTTATATTCACTGACCAGACTTCACCTTAGGTTAATTAACCTTGTTACAACATCAATTATTAAACAGAATGTTGGTAGCTTCCAAGTCCCTATCAATAATTCACTTCCTACTATAGTTGATTTCTTATCTCAAGCAAATCAAAGCAGGTGCTATCTATCGTTTGCAACCAATAGACAATAATTAAAACCTCAGAATTATCAAGGAGTCCTATTACCTTTAGAATCTTGAACACTTAACAACTTACTAAGACCTAACCCATAGATCCCATAATTCGGGTTAAAGGGATTTAGCCACTCATAATGTAATAATCGATACAACAAATTAAATTCATAATTTAAAAAATGAACTTATAGCAAGATGAATAGCAACGAGTGTTTCTCAGATTAGATCAAAGTAGAAATCCCAAAATATTGATGATAATCTCTTCAAAGTTAATTGTTTTGTTCAAGACAAGGAACTAGAGAGAAAATAACAAAATACGTGTGTTACAAAATAGGTTCAGAATCCCCAATGTCGAGTACCATCCCTTATGAAAACCCTAAACAATACTTTAAATAGTTCACCCTAATTATGGAAACAAAATCATAGAGTTCAATAATTTCTCAGACAGGTGACGACATGTGTGACGCCTTATCAGGAGGCTGACAACTTAACACAGATGTGGTCAGCTCTTCTTCAATTTTGACAATTTCTGCTTAAGGCTAATGGTGAATCCTGACGGCTTATCAAAACTATGACGACATATCAGATAATGTCGTCACTTCTCCACCTCAGCTCCTATGTTCTGTCTAAGGCTGACGACTTATCAGATCTTTGATGACTTATCATAGATGTCGTCAATGATTTATTTCAGCTCTCATGTTCTACCTTAGGTTAACGACGATCTTGGCAGATTATCATAACTCTGATGGCTTATCACATGTCATTGTCACTTTTTCCTGCTGAATCCTATTCTCCATTTAAGGCTGATGATGAAGCTGATAACCTATCAGAGTGATAACGACTTATCAGTAATGTCGTCAGCCATACTTCTCTTCTATTTGCTTCAGATTTCAACTTTTTTACTTCCATCATTGTTGGTTCTCTTGCCTCTTGATTTCCACTACAAAATCAAATATAAAACAATAAAAAATGACAAAACTTGCTTAAGACTTTGCAATTATATTCAGTTAAAAGCCTCAAATATGTTAGTATCTGCTCACACATCATGGGGGAGAATTGAAACACCTTAATTTTTTGTCCCTTGAAGTTTCTTAAGCATTAATCTTACTGCTTTGATTACAACTTGACCATATGAGTCATATGGTGTTGTGATAGGTCAAGTGACCCTAATTGTAAGGTGTCCAGTGGATAGTGGTTGTGTTTCTGTCATGGTTTTGACTTGGGGATATGAGTAACTAAGGGTGGCGATGAGTCGTTAGGACAAAACTTAACCAAATTAATAACTTAGTGGCTTGACTCTGCTCTAAGTATGAGTATCTTACTAGGAGCTATGAAGATAGGTTACGAGTTATTAGGTGAGATCGTAGATTGTCCAGTGCCTAAACCATTTGAATTCTGTGTTGCTTACAACTGGACGATATGAGTTATATGGTCTGGTTATGAGTTGGGTGGTTTAGCTATGAGATGGAAAGTGTATGGGGATCATAGTCACTATCTTTGTTATGACTTGTGGTCACGAGTCATATGTTGTGGTTACGAGTCGATGGTTGACTCGTAGTAAAAGGCGACACTTTTTCAGCTTTTAAGTTGAGGGAACTTTGGATATTTTCCACTTTAACCCCTTGGATTCCACAACTTAAAACCTTCCTTGGGACTTCATTAACACATTATTCCCAATACAACACTCTCAAACTCTCTGTTCAAGCTAAGGCTAAGGTTTCAAGGAAAGTGGTCATCTAGGGTTCTAAGGGTGCAATCTCTTCCAAATTTCTTAGTACTTCAGGCATGTTACTCCTCTCTCATAGTTATTTTATTCAAAGCACATGTTTTAATGTATGGATTTCATGGTATTGTTATGGTTTTGAAATAAAGGTTGGGGGTTTTGGATGTTCATTGTTGAATAGTGTTTTTCCATGGTTTATTTATGGTTTTTCATGTTTTAAATATGGTTTTGAATATTTGGGGCATGGGTATGGTAGTTGAACTTGATAATGATAACTTTCTCTAAACTTATGACTATTGAAGTGGTTATGACCCCAACCCTGTATTTGTAAAATTGGCTTATATTTGTGAGAAAGGTGGGATTTTGAATTAGGGGTATAATGGAATCCCTAAAGTGCTTGGTTTAACTTATTTTCGAAAACTAATGCATGGTATAAATGGTTATGGATGGTTTTTAAAACCTTGAGGGTACAAAAACCTTGTGGTGTAAACGGGAGTCCCCCAAGTTATTTTAATAATGGAGTCTTCGGGGTACACAGAAATCCCTGAAATATTTGCTAATGACATGTCCTGCAAGCTATAGTTGGTATGATGATACCAATTAATAATGCCTTAATAATTGACTCCTGGAATTGGTGGTTTGGTTATGTGCTAAGTGTTTTAATTGGGCAATAATGAGGGATGTGATAGCTAGCTGTGAAGGTGTAAGTCAGAAGGACGGATACTGGAAACTCATGTTTGCCGACATAAGGGTCGGTCTTGATGATCGTGTGCTTGTGGGGTACAAGGGAATCCTCTAATCCTATACATGTATATATGTATCATGGAGGGCGAAGGGTACACGGGAATCCCTAGCCTTCTATGATATCTCCGGTTCGTGCGGCTACACGCACTAGGGCCTGTTCAGGGGCTAATATTGGCTCCATATAGCCCGTGGGTTGACTTTTGACGATAAAGCAACACAATCCAGGTAAGGATTTTAAATGTATGCTAAACCTTGTTTCCTATCCTGGAATTATATATATATATATATATATATATATATATATATATATATATATATATATATATATATATATATATATATATATATATATATCCCTGAGTTACATGCTAGCATTCACTCCGCTAACGTCTTTAGGCACGGTATCTCCACGCAATGCAGGAACCGACCATACTTCCATTCTTCCTACTGAGTGACTTGGTGATTCGTGGACAACTTTTGAGTCAGAATGAAGTGGTGAGTTTTCATACTCCGGAAGACCCTATTTTATGCTATGGACTTCTTTATAGCATTTTTGTCTCCTTGATTTTAGTTTTGGCTATGGTCAGGGGCATATCTCGACTGGATAATCTTTGATTTTAGTTAGAGGCTTTATTGGCCTACTATGGGAATGGGCGGTGTCGATGTTAGTGTTAGCATTGGTATTAATATTGGCATTGGATAGTTAATTGGTTGTGGATTTCGATTTTTATTTTAGACTGTAGACATCTAATTTTGTCCCTCCCGAAGTCTAATTTTATTCATTTTTAGTTCACCTTACCATGTCTCCAACCCCATGTAATTATATCCCACAAAACTACAAAAATAAACAAAAAACAATACCTCTAACTAATTTATCTTATCCTAACAACCTACCCAATCAAAAGTTTCTACCTCCCTACCCACTCACATTTTTTCCCTTGGAGAAGAAAACAACAAAAATAGAACGGCCCACGTGATATCTTCTTGACCATCATTTACACATCACCTTCAAAATATACATATATTCCATTAACTCCCAGAATAGAGGGGGGACCATCCCTTTTTTTTATCTTCTCCATTATCTTCTTTACAAGAGGAGCTCACGATTAAAGAAAAACACCATTAATCCTCACAATAACAAACGAAAAAGGGGGGATGGATTTTTGCTTCTTCTTCTCACACACAAACACCCACTAGACATACACACTCACCATCTTCTTCGATTAACATACATACACTCACGAAAAACAAATTGAGGGAGAAAGGGAAATAACGATTGAGAATCAATAAAATGGATGAAAGATAGAGGGATTTGAATGAAAAGGGTAGTGAGAGCTGAGAGAACACGACTTTCATGGTTTGGTTACTGCTCCATCAATAGATTCTCCGAAAATGTATCTAAGCTATCACAAATCCATTCAAAAATCCATCGGATACGTCCTAACTAGTATTTCCTTGTCGTTCGGTCATCGCCAGAGTTGACTAGAGCTGCCGCAATGCAAAACCTTCATGCAGACCTCAATCTGCTTTCAATTCCATCTAAGCTTGTCGGATTCTGGTTTGGGTTCTCTTATTCTTACGATTGTCAGTTTGAGGTGGGGGTGGGTCCTTCGGAATCCGATCCGGATCTCCTTGTTTTTCTATTCTTATTTCTGAGTTGGAATGGTTCTTCACTGTTGAGGCTTGTTGGAGCTTTGTTTATAGCCGTGACAGTCCATCCCAACGACCATAGCGTTATTTGCCGATGAAACTCATAACTCCATTGACGTGAATGGTTTTGGGTTCGATTGAGTTGGCGGGTTCATGTTGAATTCGTTGGTTGAGGTTCGATCTGAGGTTCCGGTGCGGATTTTATCTCGTTTAATCGAATAATACTTGAAAATGGCATTGAGGTCCAATTCTACTCCTTCTCTTTTTTATTTCATCATTTGTCATGTTCAACGCTTTGAATTGGACAGAGTGTGTTGGTTGATCAGTGATGATATGAATTGTTGTTTGTTTTGATTCGGTGCTTGATTTATTTATTTATGGATTGATTATGAATCATGTTATGAAATAATATCTCATGAAGGATTAAAATTGATAGTTGAGGGTGGAACTGAGAAGTTGATTAAAAGGGGTTAATTTAGACTAACTTTAATTTATTATTGCTTTGTTTAAATTCGGAAAGCATGAATATTGTCGGAACGTGATAGTATCATGATAATCGGATAGGCAAATGTAGGTTCGGGTAAGCAAATTTAGAACTTGTGTTTTGGTTGAATATTTGAATATGCGTGCGAATATTTCTTCCTAGTTTATCGTATTTGATTCGAGTGTATTCGTTTGGACGGGGAATTCCCTGAGGTTTTATGTATTTATTCACCGGAAAATGCCCCGATATATTATGTCTTCGAAGGATGTTCATGATCAAGGCCCGAGGCATCGGGTGAAGCATTGGAGCTTAGTCTAGGATTTATATTTTTCGCATTATTCTATTTTTGGATTGTAATAATTGAACTGAACACTATAATTTTGGATTTGTTTTTTGTTTGTTTGATTGATTGGTTTGTATGTTTTTGTGTGGTTTATACACTCTTAGTGTCAAATTAGCCGATATGTTCCACCAAGCGACCGTGGTCGAACCACGGGATTGAGGGGTGCCTAACACCTTTCCCTCGGTCAACAGAATTCCTTAGCTGGAATCTCTGTTCGCAAACTAGTTTAAAGAGTCAAAATGGTTTTGAAACGGATTTTATAATGGTGACTTGGCACACCAGATTATGCCAAGTGGAGACTCTGATTTCAAATGTAAAAACAATCCTTCTTCGAAACAAATCATTTTCTTTTGTCACTTAATAATAAAAACCCTTTCGAACCCAAAACGAATCTTTTTCAGTTAAAAAACCGGTGTGACAACTCTGGCGACTCTGCTGGGGATCTTTTCTGAATTTGGTCTTATTTTTGGAGTCGTATCGGCTTTGTTTGGCACTATGGGTGTATAAACATTGTTTGTGATTTTTGTTTATGTTATTGTTATCACTGTTGTGCGTTTTCGTGCTCTTTGTGTACAGTATTTATCCTATATATTACCGTTTTTATGTCTGGCATCATGTGTCTACCCCTAGGCCTTCTTTCTGCAACAAGTCCGTAGTACACGTGTTGTACATGACCTCTAGTTGAGTCGCCCTTATTTTAGAGGGGAGCCTTTGGTGTTATGGAGTAGGTGGAAAGCAAAGCAGCCACTATCGACCATACGCTCCCCCGAACAGCCCTGTTAGTGAACCACAACGTAGGTCAGCCTTTAGGTCATGCTTATATGCATCATACTGAAACCTAGCGGGACCCACATGGCCCTTTGTAGGAGACTCACCTCTAAAGCATCTCTACGTGCTAAATGTTGCATCTTTGAGGATAACGTGGTCATTTGACGGACTGATTTGGGAAAACCATGTGTTAGAAGTAAAGTGTGTGGGTAATGAAAAAAAAACAAGAAAAAAAAAGAGTTTCGTAGTTTTTAGAGTTTTTTTTTATGGCTTTTATTTTTCACAATTCTAAAATTCAAAAGGATTTTTTTACCTTTCGCACTCATTTTCTCAAAAAACATCAAAAAGATTTTCCTTTGTCTCGTTTTTCGCATGCATTCACAATTCAAAAACTTCAAAAAGATTTTCATTCATAGGATGTGTTTATAAAAGAAAAAAGCAAAAAAAAATGCTAGAAATTTTTTGCATTTCATATAACGAAAATACCAAAAAAGATTTTTCTTTCATAGTTGTTGATGTCATTTTTCTGTGAAGTATCAAATGAAAACTCCAAAGACTTTATTAACATGGTTCATCGTTTGTCTTTGGTCGTATCTCTTAAGTCAGGGTCTAGCCTATTATTTAATCATTAATTGTCCAATCTGGACGAACTACGTACCCATGATTCTCCTCTCTTGGGAGTGAGATACATAGGCAGCCTATTGTTGGTTCGGGGATCTTATTTAAAAAATTCAAAAAGATTTTCTTCACTCTTTATTTAGAGTAGGTTTTCATACATATCTTGGAAAGAAAAATACAAAAAAAAAAGAAAAAAAAAATTCCTCAATAGTCGTAGGTTTCATTTTTGGTTGATCTTATTTACAAAATTCAAAAAGATTTTCTTCACTCTTTATTTAGAGTATGTGTTTCATACATATCTTGAAAACAAAAATACAAAAAAAAAAAATTCCTCAATAGTCGTAGGTTTCATTTTTGGTTGATCTTATTTCAAAAATTCAAAAAGATTTTCTTCACTCTTTATTTAGAGTAAGTGTTTCATATACAACTTTAAAAGAAAACTACAAAAAGATTTTTCTTTAATAGGTTCAAGTTTCATTTTCATATGAAATTCAAAATTGAAAATCCAAAAAGATTTTTCTTTGGTAATCATAGGTTTCATTTTGTATAGGAATTTTAAACGTGAAAATGCAAAAAGAATCTATTATTTTGACAATTTGTTATTTTCTTCTCTTTTTAAAGTTTCAAGAAAAGAAAAAAGAAAGGAAAAAGTTTAATTGGCCATTTTGGCAAAACTTCACGAACTACGCACACTTGATTCTCCTTTTTCGAGGGTGAGATACGTAGGCGCCCTTCATGGGTTCGATGATCTTTTCTAAAAAAAATGGTTTTGAAGAAAAAATGTTGAACTCTAATATATTTGTTACCTCTTGTTTAGTTAGTTTAAGGTGGTTGGTTTGTGGCCTCCTGGCTGGTCCTCTATATCACACCAAATCCAAGGAAGGGTTAGTTGTGTCCAATAAGGATATAGAGAGTGGAATCATGGATGAAACAAAGAGTCAGGAAATTGAGTTTAAAGGAAGAGAATTTGAGACTGAGATAACAAATGATGGAAATGTACCGAGCTTGGGCCAGTGGGCTGCCTCCACCTCCGTTCCCCACTTTTGTCCCTGCAAATACCTTGAGTCTTCCACCAAAATCGCAAAGTCAGTTTTTTACTGTTGTTGATATATCATAAGATGCCGTAGAATCCATTCCACATCAAATGCACCCCAATGCTTCCGCCTCTCATTCTTTAGCTCCTCAGTATAAGCCTACCACATTCATAGCACCACATACCATCTGTGTTTTTATTGCTCAACCTTCTACTGAGGCTTCCACATTGCCTATCAATCCAACAGTTGTGCTGCCCCAATCTGCTAGTGGACCCATGTTCGAGGCTCTTGATGATTATTGCTATACTCTTGAGCCTACAGTTAAGTTAAGAGAAATGCCAAAATTTCTTACCAAGAAGCCTAGCATACCAGAAAAATCAAAGAAAATAGTGGGGAAAGTGAAGAGTGTAGAAAATGATATGGAAATTTTCCTGGGACTTGTGGATAAAGAAGATGTTTCATATAAAGAATGGGGCATGTCTTCAAGTATCAGCCTTCTTCAAATCTTTGAGATATCAAAATTTGAGGAACATGATGGGCAGAAGGATTCTATGAAACATTTGGGAAGATATTGCAATCAATCCAGGGAAACTGAAGGAAGGAAGAAGGGAAAAACACCTATTGTCGTGCCAGGGCCAAAGCAGAGTTTGAGAGGTCCAACTCACCAATATTGTCAGCCTCAATTCCGAGCTTACATATCAAATCCACTTACTCATCTGCAACAAGGTGCCTCTTTACAAAATCCAAGGAGTTTCATTCCACTTCCTCAATGTCCTTTGAATAATGCACAATTGTTTACCCATCCGTCTTCTTATCCACAATGGTATGCACCTGTCCCTCAACATCATCCTCAACCCCCACAAATTTATCAAGGAACCTCTAAATCCACGTTTCTTCCAAGGCCAGAGTTCACAATGATGAGGAAGGAAAAGGATAACTTTACTCCTATTGGGGAATCTTATGCGTGTTTATTCCAGAGATTGAGACGTAGGGGCATAATTACTCCTCTCCTTGGGCACACTCTTAATTGGCGTTCAAGAAATTTTGATTCTAATGCACGTTGTGCGTATCATTCTGATGCTCAGGATCATAGTATTGAAGATTGTCTAGATTTGAAAAGAAAAATTAAAAAGATAACTCAAGATGGATCAGTTATGGTGCAGAACATGAACAGTGAGGGAAGCTATAGTCACTCTGATATGCAAATCAGTGGCTAATTTGTTAGGCTGAGCAATTGAGAAATCACCCCTCTCCTTACCAGGAAGGGGTCTAGTAGCTTGTTTTGTTTTATTTTTCTGTTGTCTGAATTATTTCAGGGTTGTAGTTCGGGATCTATCTTGTTTTGTCCTTTTGTTGTTGATGTTCAAACTCTTCTATATTTTGTTTCAACTAAATGAAGTGTCCCATTTTTCTTTGTGTTTTAAATATGTGTTGTTTGTTTGTTTCTTTACATAGTACATTTTGTGTTGACTCTAGTGATATGACATGCTAGTGAAATTTTCAACCAGATCTTAAAATCCAATTTAAGCATGAACATTGAATCAGAGGGTTAAAGTTAGAAAAAGAGAGCATATAAAAAAATAGATAGAGTGCTGAGACATTTGGTGACAAGTTAAGGCAATTATTTTGAGAATCACAAGAACAACTTGGTCATCGATCGAAAGGCAAGTCCCAATTAGGTTAAATAGTGGACGTTTGATCCCTATATCAAGAGAAACAAAAAGATAAGCAGCTCCACGAAAGCATGAATCATTTGATGTGAGGAATGTACAACAAAGGTGGAGCTTACAGAAGAAGTGGTGATGCACAGACTCAATCTGCTTGAAAAGATGTCGCAAATGATCTTCATCTCTCACATTTAATTGCATATTATGTACTTGCATTCTCAAGGATTGATATGATGAAGGCATTTCATTCTGCTATCCAAACATTGTGCCATCCTTTGTTCACCCCATTTGAGCCTTAGTGTTATTTTCTTTCATACCCCTCTTTTGGAATCAAGATAGAGTAAGCAAAGTTCAAAGAATAGTATCGAGTAAAAAGATAAACTCAAAAAGTTACAAAAAAGAGACAAAATGTTTCCAAAAAAAATATTTTCAAGAAAAATAAAGTTAGAAAAAAGAATCGTAAAGTGAAAAGAGCGAATAAAAGAAAAAAAAAAAGAAAAATCAGATCAAATCAAAAGAATAAGCTGCCAAAACTACGCGTGACCTGATTCTCCTTTCTCAGGGGTGAGATACGTAGGCTGCCCTACTAAGGGCTCGGTCCAACCAAATAAATAATTTAGAATCACCCAGTCAAAAGAAACTGGGGCATGAGTTAGTCCTCATTGTTTGAGTCGATTCCAAAAGTTGTAATTACTAACCTACTTCAAGTGTCGTTTGGGCCTCATGTCATCCTTTATTTCTAACCCTATCCAAAAGCCAAGTTACAATCAAAGAAAGACCTTCAGATCAATATTTAGGGATGCTAAGGCAAAGCATGCAAGGGATATGATGATGTATTTAGGAACTACCTGTCTTCCTCAGCACAACGAATCAAGAGAGAAATAAAAATGAGAGAGTCTTATTGGTTAAACCCCTTGCGGGCACTGTAAGACGATGGTAGGATGAGAGAAATAAAAATGAGAGAGTCTTCTCGGTGAAAACCCTTACGGGCACCATAAGACGATGGTGAGATGAGAGAAAAATAAGAGAGGTTTGTTGGCGAAAACCCTTCAAGGTGCCACTAGACGAATGAGGTCTCCGAATGTAATTGGCCTAAGGAAGAAACTCAGTTTCAAGACCATTAACCCAACAACAACTGGTGGAAGGTGTGGATGGAAAGATCAGGCAGATTAATCCAAAATGCATGGCATAATCATTAGAGTTGACAGTTATTTTTAGATAAATTTTTTATTTCTTTATTTCAAATGGGGATATTCATTGTCTTTTCTTTCTTCTTTATATTTTTATTTTTCTTGGGTCAGTTATCCAAATAAAAATCACTGTCATTTTTTTTCTTGTCTTTGAGTCAAGTCCTTGTCAAAACAAGTGAGGAAATATTTCAAAACTTCTACCAGCTTCTCCAATTGCATAAAGCAAGACAAAAGTCAGCACATAAAAGAGACATGATTGCTAGCCGAAATAAGGCATACAAATTTTGTCAACAAACAAGTCTGGGAATTCATAAAAATAACAAGGTTCAAAGGGTTTATTTGAGAAGCATGGCAAAGCAGAGATACTGTGTTTGTTTCAGAGTCACTCTTAATAATCTGAGTTTGGATCAATGATGCAGCAAGACGAGGGCAAAAGCGATTTCCGTGAAAGCTAAGCCACAAACCAACCACCATGTTTTTAAACTAACAAGTTTTCTTTGTATGAAATAGGAACACATGCTACCTTCGAATCAAGGATTTCAAAGCCTAAACATCAAGGGCCATAATATTCTCACTTGTACAAATGCAAGAGGCAATGTTGCTGCACATATTTGGTATTCAAACCCCATGGTAATTCAAGCAGCATTTGTAAGGAGACGCACTTCCTTGTTTTGGTAATTCTAGCAACATTTGTAAAGAGACGCACTCTCTTGTTTGGGTAATTCTAGCAATATTTGTAAGGAAACGCACTTCCTTATTTGGTAAATCCAGTAACATTTGTAAGAAAGCACAATTTCTTGTTTGGTAATTCAAGCGGTATTTGTAAAGAGATGCACTTCCTTGTGTGGGAAATTTAAGCAACATTTATAAGGAGATGCACTTCCTTGTTTGATAATTCAAGCAACATTTGTAAGGAGATGCACTTCTTTGTTTGGTAATTCGATTGGCATTTGTAAGGAGACACACTTCCTTGTTTGGGTAATTCCAGCAACATTTGTAAGGAGACGCACTTCCTTGTTTGGATAAGTCCAGCAACATTTGTATGGGGACACACTTCCTTGTTTGGACAATTCAAGCAACATTTGTAAGGAGACACACTTCCTTATTTTGATAATTCAAGCGTTATCATAAGGAGACACACTTTCAAAGGAGACACACTTTCTTGTTTTGGTAATTCAAGCAACATTGAAGACGCACTTCCTTGCTTGGGCAATTTAAGCAACATTTGTAAGAAGATGCACTTCCTTGTTTGGTTAATTCAAGAAATATTTGTGAGGAGACGCACTTCCTTGTTTGAGTAATTCAAGCGGCATTGGTAAGGAGACTCACTTCCTTGGTTTGGTAATTCAAGCGGCATTGGTAAGGAGATGCACTTCCTTATTTTGATAATTCAAGCAACATTGGTAAGGAGATACATTTCTTCGATTGGGTAATTCGATCTTTTCTTTTGGGTAATGCACCTCTTAGCAGTCCCCTTGATTTCTAGAAAATGCACTTTCTAGTTAAGTTATTGCACTTAATCCTTTGGAGACGCACTTTCTTGCTAGTTTTCATTTGTCAGGTGTCACACTTTTTAACTTAAACTTGTATCTCTAGAAGACACACTTTCTAGTTAGAATCCCTCACTTTAATTCTTAGGAGACGCACTTCCTAGTCTTGGTTATTCAATTTTACTCTCAAAAGATGCATTTCTTGGTCAGAGTCTTGATTCATCATTGCAACATGCAAGTAGGTATGATGTGACTTTTCCAAAAGTCTTCTGATGATAAACTTGGAAAAAAAAATTGTTTTTGAAACTTTAGTTTTCTGGCAAACCAAATTTCTCTTTATAATAATATTTGTTTGGGATAATTTTATTTTTAGTTTTGATGTGATTTCAGGAGCCTGCCCGAAGCACAGGGCGAATAAATGGAAAACTAAGCAACAAGGTAAAGAAATTGAAAGTCAAACAAATTGAAAAATAGCAAGTCAGGAGCCCGCCTGCAGAACAGGGTGAAGAAGTTGAAAGCATGGTAACAAGTTGATGAAATAGCAAGTTAGGAACCTGCCTATAGAACAGGGTGAAGAAATTGAAAGGAAAGTAACACATTAAACAAATAGCAAGTCAGGAGCCCGCCTGAAGAATAGGGTGATAAAACTCAAGTCAAGAGTCCAAAAGAAGCAGTATAGATAGGATTTTTGTAATTTCATTTATGCTTGAACTTGTAATTTTCATTTTTAATATAATGACAGAGCCGTGGATTGGAACCTCGATGGAACCTCACTCGACTCTCCAACTCGGTACAGTACATCTCTTTCCAATCTTTTAAAATACCCGTGACTTGATTCTCTCATAACTTGGGTAGGTAGGATGTCTTAAGTCAAGACCCGGTTGTCCTTCTTCCTTCTGTTTCTTTCTTTGAATAATGGTCGGGTCAAAATTTGGTCTCGCTGTCTACTTCTTTGTCTGAAAAAACTTCGTGTTTACATTCAAAGGGGGAATGATGTAGACACCTAATTTTGTCCCTCCCGAAGTCTAATTTTATTCATTTTTAGTTCACCTTACCATATGTCCAACCCATGTAATTATATCCCACAAAAATACAAAAATAAACAAAAAACAATACCTCTAACTAGTTTATCTTAGCCTAACAACCTACCCAATCAAAAGCTTCCACCTCCCTACCCACTCAAATTTTTTATCCCTTGGAGAAGAAAATAATAAAAACAGAGGGGCCCACGTGATATCTTCTTGACCATTATTTACACATCACCTTCACAATATACATATATTCCATACACACCCAGAATAGAGGGGGGCACCATCCCTTTTTTTTTATCTTCTCCATTATCTTTTTTACAAGAGGAGCTCACCATTAAAAAAAACCACCATTAATCCTCACAATAACAAACGAAAAAGGGGGGACAGATTTTTGCTTCTTCTTCTTATTCTCACATACAAACACCTACTAGACGCACATACTCACCATCTTCTTCGATTAACATACATACACTCATGAAAAATAGATTGAGGGAGAGGGGGAAATAATGATTGAGAGTCAGTAAAAATGGATGAAAGATAGAGGGATTCAAACAAAAAGGGTAGTGAGAGCTGAGAGAACACGAGTTTCGTGGTTTGGTACTGCTCCGGCGACAGATTCACTGGAAACACATCTGAGCTATCACAGATTCATTCAAAAATCCATCGGATACGTCCTAACTAGTATTTCCTTGTCATTCGATCATCGCCGGAGTTGACCGAAGCTGAGGCAACGCAATACCTTCATGCAGACCTCGATCTGCTTTCAATATCATCCAAGCTCGTCGGATTTCGATTTGGGTTATCTTATTCTCACGATTGTCAATTTGGGGTGGGGGTGGGTCCTTCGGAATCCGATCCGGATCTTCTTGTTTTGCTATTCTCAGTTCTTAGTTGGAATGGTTCGTTACTGTTGAGGCTTGTCGGAGCTTCGTTTGAAGCCGTAACAGTCCATCCCAACGACCATAGCATCGTTTGTTGGCGAAACTCATAACTCCATTGATGTGAATGGTTTTGGGTTCGATCGAGTTGGCGGTTTCATGTTTAATTTATTGGTTGAGGTTTGATCCGAGGGTCCGGTGTGAATTTTATCTCGTTTAATTGAATAATACTTAAAAACTGCATTGAGGTCCAATTCTACTCCTTCTCTTTTTTATTTCGTCGTTTGTCATGTTCAATGCTTTGAATTGGACAGAGTGTGTTGGTTGATCAGTGATGATATGAATTTTTGTTTGTTTTGATTTGGTGCTTGATTTCTGTAATTATGGATTGATTATGAATTGTGTGATGAAATAATATCTCATGAAGGATTAAAATTAATAGTTGGGGGTGGAACTGAGAAGTTGGTTAAAAGGGGTTAATTTAGACTAACTTTGATTTATTATTGCTTTGTTAAATTTGGAAAGCATGAATATTATCGGAACGTGATAGTATCATTATAGTCGGATAGGCAAATGTAGGTTCGGATAAGCAAATTTAGAACTTGTGTTTTGGTTGAATGTTTGAATGTACGTGCGAATATTTCTTCTTAGTTTATCGTATTTGATTCAAGTGTATTTGTTTGGCCGAGGAATGCCCGAGGTTTTATGTATTTATTCATCGGGGAATGCCCCGATGTATTATGTCTTCGAAGGATGTTTGTGATCAAGGCCCGAGGCATCGGGTGAAGCATTGGAGCTTAGTCTAGGATTTATATTTTTCGCATTATTCTATTTTTGGATTGTAATAATTGGACTGAACACTATAATTTTGGATTTGTTTGTTTGATTGATTGATTGATTGGTTTGTATGTTTTTGTGTGGTTTATACACTCTTAGTGTTAAATTACCCGATATGTTCCACCAAGCGACCGTGGTCGAACCGCGGGATTGAGGGGTGCCTAACACCTTCCCCTCGGTCAATAGAATTCCTTAGCTGGAATCTCTGTTTGCAAACTAGTTTAAAGAGTCAAATGGTTTTGAAAATGATTTTCCAATGGTGACTTGGCACACCAGATTATGCCAAGTGGCGACTCTGATTTCAAATGTAAAAACAATCCTTCTTCGAAACAAATCATTTTCTTTTGTCACTTAATAATAAAAACCCTTTCAAACCCAAAACAAATCTTTTTCGGTTAAAAAGGGGTTGTGACATAGACTTGTTAATGTTTTTAAATTAATATTGTCTTATCTTGTTATATGTTGAGAATTTATCCGACATGGGGTGAAGGGTAGCCAATGGTACGGGTTTTGGGGATGGTCTTCGGCCCTAGTTGGACTTGAGATACCCGACACATCCAGGCCCTTATTTGGGTCGTGTCAGACTAACCCTTAGAAACCCTAGATTTGTTCTTTGCTTGGGAATTTAAGAGAGAATAGAGTGTTTATGTTATGTTTAATGGGTGAAAATAGGGATAAGGGAATGTTTTATGGCATGGGAATAGTGGAAAAGGGGTAAAGACCAAATTACCCTTAATGAAAAATATGCAGAAAAATAACTCCTAGTCGTTATGGGTCGGGTAACGACTTGTGGTCACAAGTCACGATTCTTTACCATGACTCGTAATCTGGGTAGTGAATTAGGGCCACCTTATTGGTTTGGTCACGAGTCCCATCCTACGACTCATGACCTTACCCTACGACTCGTAGAGTTCAATCGTTATCAAGACAACAACCTTGGGCCATCTCTGTGTTAAGGTCACTAGTCCCTCACCACCACTCTTGACATTACCTTACGACTCATAGGTCCTTAGTTGTACTTAAGGCAAAAACATTGGACCATTCCACTGGTTAGACTATGATTGGCATTATACGACTCATGAGAAGTCTTCACGACTCGTCACCTCAGTCGTACCCTATTCAGTAAGAACGATTACTGAGAAAAATTCAGAGTCCAAAACCTAGGGAATTACAAATTCATGGTTTCATATTGAATTTGCTTATTAGCTCTTAGCATAAAAGATAAACTATATGTTGTAGAGTCTTAGGAGTTGTTTCATTGTGTGTTTTTTAGATCTTACTAGGTAAAAATAAATGTTGTAGTGACTATCTCAAAATCTGTAACCTTTATTACTAGGTAAAAATAAATGTTTAATTATTACATTTCTCTAAATGTCCTTTACTCAGATTTTGCTTACTAAGGAAATATGTTGCTAAATTTAAGAAGACTTTGTTTTCATTCTAGTTATTAAAAATTGAGATACATTATTGTTTAATTGGTATCTCTCTGTGTTGAAATATTGTATGGATGTTTATTTCATATGTGTCGAGAACGTTATGCCGTTTTAGCTTATTTGTTGGTGTTTGCTTTCTTGTCTGGTTTCCATAAAATTTGATAAACTACTTCCAGACTTTTCCGTAACTCAAGAATGACTACTAAAAAATGTATTCATTGTTATTTCAGATTACCTATTCATGTATGTGCATTTATTATATTTGTTGTTCTTTTATCTTATTGTAATTAGCCTAAATTTAAAGGTACGCTACATGGAAAAACTTTATTCTTAATTGTTTAAATCCCGACATATTATAGGCATATTGTTGCTTTCTTTTGCCCAAATAATCAAATAAGATAGAAAACATATTGTTTGATTCAATTCAATAATTTACATGAATGTCTAGTTTTCAAGTGTTGATATGTTTTCCTTTATAGTTGTTGCTAACCCAAGTTTAATTGTGACATATTCTAGTAATTTGGTAGTGGAATTCATGTCTGAATCCTAGGCCTAAAATAGACTTCTAACTAGTAGAGTTTCATAATTAACTAGTTGAGTCTATTTTAGAAGTCATCACGGTGGTATTTAAATGACAATTTTATGAATCAAATTTATGATTTTTGTTTCCTTTTAAGTTGATAATTAATCCTTGCTTACTCTTTCTTCTGCATGACCTTCCTCAATGAATCCAAATGGAATCTCTTGCATTTTCTTGGGACTAGGATCCCCAAAATATCGAGTCAATTCTTTAATTTGACGAGTCCCAAATAGATTGAACATGATGATATACAACAAACACAAGAGAATATACATGATATATATGTGTTGTATAAGGAGAGAATAAGGAAAGAAATGCTACCAAAGATCTGGAGGAACCAAAGGATGTGTATACAAAGTATATAGAAAAATGCAAGGAATAAAGGTTGTGATATACAGCTGAAAAAGGGCCAAAAAAAGTTCTGTTAGAATGGGTCTAAGAATTGGACAGATTTGAAATGGACCAAAAAGGGACCCCAATCTCTACTTTTTTTTCTTTTTTTCTTATAATTAATTTAATTATTTTGTAATTTGATTTAAGTAATCTAGATGAATCCTCGGGAAGCAAGTTTATGTTAAAATTATTCATTTTATTTTGGTTGTTTAATACTTTTACTTTCTCTATTTAGGCAAAATTAAGCTTATAGAAACATTTGAGAATTTATTTATATTCTTTCATAGTTATTTTAAAGTTTTTTTTGTTACTTAGTGCTTTATGTCAAAGTCTTCTTTTAAAAAGATGAAGACTTTTTTGTAAGTATTAATTAGTCTAGCCTAGACTAGTATACGGTTTGATTTTTCAAGTCATTTTTTAGGAAACATCATATGTAAATTTCAGTTATAAATAGAAGAACCGAAGGCAGTGCAAAAGCAAGCCTTCATGTGTTGAACCAAAAAACTCTATTTATTTCTTAATAAAGTTACCGCACCTAATCCGCACCCCCCCTACAATTGGTATCAAAGCCCTGTTATTTAAAAAATACGGAAGTCGTTTATATATGGATTTACTTGATTAATTTATTAATTATGATTCATTTGATAAAACTAGATTTAGATATTCCTCAAAATATTATTTAAATGAATAACGTACAAAAATATAAAGAATTAAAGCAAATAATATCTGAAAAGCGTAAAGAATTAAAAATAAGAATAGAAAGACTACAATATAACATAATTGTCGGAGTTAGTAAAAACTCAATAAATGCACAAAAAGAAGAAATATCAAATTTAGAATCAACAATAGATAGTCTAGAATATACATACCAACATGATCTATTAACAATTAAATAAAAAATGAATAAAGACGAATTTATAATAGACGAAAAAACATATGAAAATCACGAAGGATTAAAAATAAAAATAGTTTTTTCTAATTTAGGTAGAAGGTATAAGAAAATAGGTGAACATTTATATTTAATGTTAGAAAAAGAAGAATTAAAATTAGAAGATAAATTAACAGTTATGGTGAGAATAGAAAAAGAAAACGAAGAAATAGATAGAAAAAAGGAAATAGAAAAAATAAAACAACAAACTACAGAAGAAATACGGAAAATAGAAGAAACTAAAAATAGTAGGATTGCTGAATTAGAAAAAGAACTACAAATACTAAAAGATCTGCATGAAAAAAGACATAAATAAAAAGAAGAAAAAGATAAAGAACAAAAATTATTAAATGAGATAAATCAATTTAAAGAAAAATTAGAAATAAACAATAAAGAAATAGAAACAAAGGAATTAGAAATTAATACAATAGATGTTGACGAAATATATAATTATGATTCTGAAGATAGTGAAACATATACACAAATCTTAACAAATACAAAAAATTTAGGAATCAATGGAAAACAAGAAGTAATTAATGAAGAAAATTTAGAAAATATAAACACAGAAATAAACACTCTTGATAAAAAAGAAGATGAAAATATAATACCTAGAACATTAGATATAAGAAAATCTACATATCATAAGAATAAGTTTAAAAGATATAATCTAAAGAATGAATATGACAAATGGACACCAAAACAAATAGTTAATAAAAATTATAACTTTTTAGACTTAGATTGTGTAATAGATACAGAAAAAATAATACAATTATGGATAGAATATATGACAAAACAATTATTAGATAATAATATAAATGTAATAGATGCATCAGAATATATAGAAAGAACACTAATAGGAACAGTGAAATTATAATTTTTAGATCTAACTGAAAATAGTAAAAGAGTATTAAGAACTGACAAACCCACAGAAGGAACATCATCAATAACTACAACTAAATTAACACCTATAGAATTATTAAAAAAATATGAAACAGCTATAAAAGACGAATTTATTAGCATGACAACAACAGAAGAAGAACAAAATAAAGAGAAAGATACAAATAGAAATTTAATGTTAAAATTAGCAATATGTAATATGTGCTACATAGATGAATATACTTGCGCATTTAAAGAATATTATTATAAAGGAGCATATAATACAGAAGAAAGTAAAGAAATAAGAAAATTATATTTTAGTAAATTACCTGAACCATTTAGTTCAAAAATAATAAAAAGTTGGGATGAAACAAAAATAGTAGATACTCTAGGAGCAAAAATAAAATTCTTACAACAATGGTATAGAAACCTATGTGAAATATATAGAGAAGAAATAAAAATGGAAAAAACATTAATAAGAAATTTAGCATGTTGCAAAGATAAAATAGCACCTCAATTTGGATGCGAAGAAATATATTATAAGAAAAGAAAAAGACATAAGAAATATAAGAAATACAAAAAATCAAAATATAAGTATAAGAAACCAAGAAAAAGATATTATGTAAAAAATTATAAACATAAAAGACCATATAGGAAAAAGAAATCTATAAAGGAATGTACTTGTTATAATTGCGGAAAATTAGGACATCTAGCTAAAGATTGTAAATTACCTAAAAACCCAAAAAATAAACAAATATCAGAAATAAAAATAGAAAATACAGAATATATGCAGATAGATTATACATATTACGAATTAGAAAGTGAAGACAGTATATATGAAATTTCAGAGAATGAAACAGATAATGAAATAGAAGATAATGAAATAGATAGTGAACTAGACGAATTAAATGACTGAAGAAGATATAAAATAATAACAAAAAAAGAATATTTAAATTACGAAGGAACAGATCAAAAAATAATATTTGATAATAATATATTTGATGAAATAAAAGGAAAAGAGTTAGACTTAAGTGTAGAAAAATATTTAAAATACCAACAATAAAAAATATATTTACTAGGAAAAAGGAAGAATATTATGTAGTAAGCCAAAAAGAACATGTAATAGACTGCAGATATGCAAAAGGTAAAGCTAGTATACCACTAGTAACAAAAAGGTTAATTAATAAAGAAATAAACGATATAAATAGTAGAGGAGACCCAATAAAATATGTACACCTTGGAGGTACAGAGATATTAATAAAACCATGTTTTAGAGAAGGAATAGATACACCAATAGAATTATATTTAGCAGATAATAGGATTATAAGACCTATAGAAAAAAGCATAATAACTGCAATTAAAGGAAATTTAATATACCAAAAATTTAAATTAATAATAAGTCCAAATTATTCAGTCGCAATAACAGATAAAAATATAGATAAATCATTAGTATTATATTGAAAAATATCAGGAATAGAACTAACCCCAGGAAGTAAAATATTTACAGCAACATCTAAAAATCTATATGTATTAACTACAAAACACAAAATAACAGGAAAAAATAAAATTAATAAAATACAAATAGAAAGTCCTTTTGAACAATTCGTAAAAACAATTGATAATAATGATGATAGTTACAAAAATATAGACATAGAAGAAGATTTAGAAATAATAAATGATAGAATAAGTACAACAAAAAGAATAGCTTATGAAAAACCAGAATCATCAAGTTCATCAAAAAGAACAAGTTATGAAACAAGTTCAATAGTTAATTTAAATCAATATTAAATAACAGGAACAATAAATGAAAAGAAATATTTAATACTCTTAAATACACGACAAGAAGAAAATTATATAGCAAAATATCTAGTAAAAAGTGGGGAAATAAAATCTGATAATAATATATGCCCAGATCTACCAAGAAGCTTAATAAACACTAAAAATATAGCAGAAAAAGAAATAATAATAGGAGTTAGAAATATGAAAATAGAATTTGAAATAAAGGAAGAAATGCAAAAAAACAGACATAATATTAGGAATTAAATGGCTAGAACAAGTAAAACCATACAATATAGAACATACACAATTATTTATAACATATAATAGAGAAAGATTATTCCTAAGAAGAGCTTTAACATGATATGAAAATATATGTATTAATGAAGATAGTAGTAGAAGGATATTACAGTATATATTATACGCCTATGATAGATACAGGAGCAGAAGCTAATTTATATAGATATAATTGTTTACCAGAAAGTAATTGGGATAAATTAAAAACACCAATAATAGTTAAAGGATTTAATAACGAAGGAAGCTTAATTACTTATAAAGCTAAGAATGTAAAAACACAAGTATGGGATAAAATATTAACAATAGAAGAAATCTATAATTATGAGCTAACATCAAAAGATATACTTTTAGGAATGTCGTTTTTAGACAAATTATACCCACATATAATAACTAGAACAGATTGGTGGTTTACAACACTATGTAAACAGAAAGTAAGAGCAAAAAGAGTTATTAATAAAATAAGAAAAAAAAACTGATTGGATAAAACGAAGTGAAAAAAATTACACAAAAATTGAAAAATATAAAAAATACTGAAGATACAATAGAACTGGTCGTATTTTCAATAAATAAAAAGGAAATAACTATATTTTCAATAAATAAGATAGAAATAATTAAGAAGAAATTAGAACAATTATATAGTAAAGATCCATTAAGAGGATGGGAAAAATATAAAACCACTATAAAAATTGAATTAATAGATAAAAACAGCATAATAACCCAGAAACCATTAACATATAATTTTGATGATTTAAAAGAATTTAAAATGCATATAGAAGAATTATTAGAAAAACAATATATACAAAAAAGTAATAGTAAAAATAATAGCCCAGCATTTATAGTAAACAAACATAGTGAACAAAAAAGAGGAAAAAGTAGGATGGTTATTGATTACAAAAATTTAAATGCAAAAACAATGACTTATAACTACCCAATACCAAACAAGATATTAAAAATAAGGCAAATACAAGGATATAATTATTTTAGTAAATTTGATTGTAAAACAAGATTTTACCATTTAAAGTTAGGAGAAGAATCTAAGGAATTACCCGCATTTACGGTACCACAAGGATTTTATGAATGGAATGTACTACCATTTGGATATAAAAATGCACCAGGTAGATATCAACATTTTATGGATAGTTATTTTAAACAATTACCTAATTGTATAGTATACATAGATGATATACTATTGTATATAAAAACTAAAGAAGAACATTTAAAATTATTAGAACAATTTACAGATATAATAGAAAAATCAGGAATAAGTTTAAGTGAGAAGAAAGCAGAAATTATAAAAAATCAGATAGAATTTTTAGGAATACAACTAGATAAAAGTGGAGTCAAAATGCAACAACACATAGTCCAAAAAATAATAAATTCAGAAGAAAAATTAGATACATAAAAGAAATTACAATCATTTTTAGGACTAGTAAACCAAGTAAGAGAATATATTTCAAAATTAGCAGAAAACTTAAAATCATTATAGAAAAATTAAAAAAGGATGTAGAATATAGATATAATGAAGAAGACAAAAGACAGGTACAGAAAATAAAGTTACTTTGTAAAGAGTTACCAAAATTACAATTTTTAGATGAAAATAAAAAATTTACATATATAGTAGAAGCTGATGCAAGTGAATGTAGTTATGGAGGAGTACTCAAATATAGGTATGAAGAAGAAAAATTAGAACATCATTGTAGATATTATTCAGGAACGTTTAACGAGACAGAAATAAAATGGGAAATAAATAGAAAAGAATTATGTTCTTTATATCAATGTCTAATATCATTTGAACCATATATCGTGTATAACAAGTTTATTGTTAGAACAGATAATACACAGGTACGATGGTGGCTAACAAGAAAAATACAAAATTCAGTTACGACAAAGGAAATTCGGAGACTAGTATTAAATATACTGAATTTTACATTTACAATTGAAGTAATCAATACTAACAAAAATATCATTGCAGATTACTTATCAAGACAAAGCTACTCAAACTGATTTACCAATGGAAGAAGCTAATGCCAAAGATACCCAGACTGATTTACTGCTCCAAATGTTTAAACAAATGGAGTTATTACAAGAACGAGTTATTACACTAACTACTGAAGTTACAAATGTAAAAGTGCAAGTCGAGCACTATAAAAAAACCAGATACTGTGCAGGAAGAGCACATTAAAAAACTAGACCTAGAAGGTGACGATGAGAAACACCTTAAAACTCAAATTATTGCCGAAACTTCAATTACAGCTGTAGGAACATCTAAAGGGAAAAATATAGTCACTCAAAATAGACCTGAAATACCAAAGAAAACGAATTATAACCTTAGCCAAATATTTTCAAAACCATATACACCAAATATACAAAATTTAGAAGCATTTGCACTTCCCCAAATACATACTTATTTTGAATCACTTAACCAAGAAAAACAGACATACAATTGTTCTTCTCATAAATACATTGACAACATACACACTTTACAAACCTTATTAAATACCAAACCTATTCAAACTGAAGAGCTAGCCGCACGGCAAAGAGGATATATTACCCAGAAATGCCAAAATTACAATAAACTTATTGCCTTACCAGGAACAAGCCCAAATTTTATTAAATCATGTTACTATTATGGATTATTATCTACGGTTTACACAACCAATGGAGAAGAGTTAGTAGGAATCCCAGAAATTCACAAAGAATTTATGACTTACAAGAGAATTACCAACGGACAATTATTCTATGTTCGATTTTATTCCGCACCAGCACAAATATTATTTGACAAAATTAAACAGACTATTAATGTGGTCAAAATGGGTATGACTAGAGATTATATTATTCCGAAAGAAATATGTGAACAGACTGAGATACCTAAAACTCAGATACCAGCATTTTACCGCAACAAAAGAGTTATTGGAATAAACAATATATTATCAAAGTTACTTAATAATTATTCAAATAAAAAGCCAGTTTGGATATATAATTCAAGGAATCAAGCATTGATTTATTCAACTTACAAACAAGTTAGAGACCAGGACATGGAAGAACTTAGAAAATGGGGATTAACACTCCTCAGACCAAAAGAACAACCATTAACGAGATCTATCAGTAAGGGAATTATTTCAGAAGAAGCTATGAATCAATTTTGCGAAAAAGTTGGCCAAAAATACAAAGACCACATATGCAGCAGATGTTGTGGCATGCACAACTTTATTCCAGATGTGATGCTACACTGACAAAAAATAAAAAAGATAACCCAAGCAGATACGGAAGAAAGAGATAAAGACAAAAGACATGTGAATAAATTTACTTTACATAAAAGATTCTGATGTAAAGTCTTAGGCATTTAAAGTTTTTTTTTGTTACTTAGTGCTTTATGTCAAAGTCTTCTTTTAAAAAGATGAAGACTTTTTTGTAAGTATTAATTAGTCTAGCCTAGACTAGTATAGGGTTTGATTTTTTAAGTCATTTTTTAGGAAACATCATATGTAAATTTCAGTTATAAATAGAAGAACCGAAGGTAGTGCAAATGCAAGCCTTCATGTGTTGAAGCAAAAAACTCTCTCTCTTATCCACAACAAATATTTTGCTTATTCATTTAAAAAACAGGTATAGTTCAATGGAAAAATCTATGAAGGAACAAAACTTAGGATTATCAAACTTACCAGAACAGGTATATTTATTCAGTATTATGAATAGCTAAATTCATAATTCCTAACAATCATGATATAATAACAATCTTAGTAAAGTTACCGCGCCTAATCCGCACCTCCCTACAATTGGTATCAGAGCCTTGTTATTTAAAAAATACGGAAGTCGTATATATCGGTCACTATTAGCATGGTAATCCAGATACTTTTCCCTTAAACAGCGCCTCAACTCTGGCTACTCCCCACCACGGTTTCTTGCCTTATTGGATTCACCTTTAGGATGACATAGTTCTTAGGGATTTTTCTCCGTTTCCACTTTACTAAAAAACTTCTTAACATGCTATTCTTCAAATAATTCTACTATAAAGTAACTAACATGAACTTATCTTATTATATCATGATTGTTAGGAATTATGAATTTAGATATTCATAATACTGAATAAATATACCTGTTCTGGTAAGTTTGATAATCCTAAGTTTTGTTCCTCCATAGATTTTTCCATTGAACTATACCTGTTTTTTAAATGAATAAGCAAAATATTTGTTGTGGATAAGAGAGAGAGTTTTTTGCTTCAACACATGAAGGCTTGCCTTTGCACTGCCTTCGGTTCTTCTATTTATAACTGAAATTTACATATGATATTTCCTAAAAAATGACTTGAAAAATCAAACCCTATACTAATCTAGGCTAGACTAATTAATACTTACAAAAAAGTCTTCATCTTTTTAAAAGAAGACTTTGACATAAAGCACTAAGTAACAAAAAAAACTTTAAATGCCTAAGACTTTACATCAAAATCTTTTATGTAAAGTAAATTTATTCACATGTCTTTTGTCTTTATCTCTTTCTTTTGTATCTGCTTGGGTTATCTTCTTTATTTTTTGTCAGTGTAGCATCACATCTGGAATAAAGTTGTGCTTGCCACTACATCTGCTGCATATGTGGTCTTTGTATTTTTGGCCAACTTTTTCGCAAAATTAATCCATAGCTTCTTCTGAAATAATTCCCTTACTGATAGATCTCGTTAATGGTTATTCTTCTGGTCTGAGGAGTGTTAATCCCCATTTTCTAAGTTCTTCCATGTCCTGGTCTCTAACTTTTTTTTAAGTTGAATAAATCAATGCTTGATTCCTTGAATTATATATCCAAAATGGCTTTTTATTTGAATAATTATTAAGTAACTCTGATAATATATTGTTTATTCCAATAACTCTTTTGTTGCGGTAAAATGCTGGTATCTGAGTTTTAGGTATCTCAGTCTGTTCACATATTTCTTTCGGAATAATATAATCTCTAGTCATACTCATTTTGACCACATTAATAGTCTGTTTAAATTCGTCAAATAATATTTGTGCTGGTGCGGAATAAAATCGAACATAGAATAATTGTCCGTTGGTAATTCTCTTGTAAGTCATAAATTCTTTGTGAATTTCTGGGATTCCTACTAACTCTTCTCCATTGGTTGTGTAAACCGTAGATAATAATCCATAATAGTAACATGATTTAATAAAATTTGGGCTTGTTCCTGGTAAGGCAATAAGTTTATTGTAATTTTGGCATTTCTGGGTAATATATCCTCTTTGCCGTGCGGCTAGCTCTTCACTTTGAATAGGTTTGGTATTTAATAAGGTTTGTAAAGTGTGTATGTTGTCAATGTATTTATGAGAAGAACAATTGTATGTCTGTTTTTCTTGGTTAAGTGATTCAAAATAAGTATGTATTTGGGGAGGTGCAAATGCTTCTAAATTTTGTATATTTGGTGTATATGGTTTTGAAAATATTTAGCTAAGGTTATAATTCGTTTTCTTTGGTATTTCAGGTCTATTTTGAGTGACTATATTTTTCCCTTTAGATGTTCCTACAGCTGTAATTGAAGTTTCGGCAATAATTTGAGTTTTAAGGTGTTTCTCATCGTCACCTTCTAGGTCTAGTTTTTTAATGTGCTCTTCCTGCACAGTATCTGTTTTTTTTATTGTGCTCGACTTGCATTTTTACAGTTGTAACTTCAGTAGTTAGTGTAATAACTCGTTCTTGTAATAACTCTATTTGTTTAAACATGTGGAGCAATAAATCAGTCTGGGTATCTTTGGCATTAGCCTCTTCCATTGGTAAATCAGTTTGAGTAGCTTTGTCTTGATAAGGAATCTACAATGATATTTTTGTTAGTATTGATTACTTCAATTGTAAATGTAAAATTCAGTATATTTAATACTAGTCTCCGAAATTCCTTTGTCGTAACTGAATTTTGTATTTTTCTTGTTAGCCACCATCGTACCTGTGTATTATCTGTTCTAACAATAAACTTGTTATACATGATATATGGTTCAAATGCTATTAGACATTTATATAAAGAACATAATTCTTTTCTATTTATTTCCCATTTTATTTCGGTCTCGTTAAACATTCCTGATTAATATCTACAATGATGTTCTAATTTTTCTTCTTCATACCTATATTTGAGTACTCCTCCATAACTATATTCACTTGCATCAGCTTCTACTATATATGTAAATTTTTTATTTTCATCTGAAAATTGTAATTTTGGTAACTCTTTACAAAGTAATTTTATTTTCTGTACCTGTCTTTTGTCTTCTTCATTATAAGATTCTACATCCTTTTTCAATTTTTTCTGTAATGATTTTAAGTTTTCTGCTAATTTTGGAATATATTCTCTTACTTGGTTTACTAATCCTAAAAATGATTGTAATTTCTTTTTTTTATCTAATTTTTCTTCTGAATTTATTATTTTTTGGACTATGTGTTGTTGCATTTTGACTCCACTTTTATCTAGTTGTATTCCTAAAAATTCTATCTGATTTTTCATAATTTCTGCTTTCTTCTCACTTAAACTTATTCCTGATTTTTCTATTATATCTGTAAGGTGTTCTAATAATTTTAAATGTTCTTCTTTAGTTTTTGTATACAATAGTATATCATCTATGTATACTATACAATTAGGTAATTGTTTAAAATAACTATCCATAAAATGTTGATATCTACCTGGTGCATTTTTATATCCAAATGGTAGTACATTTCATTCATAAAATCCTTGTGGTACCGTAAATGCGGTTAATTCCTTAGATTCTTCTTCTAACTTTAAATGGTAAAATCCTGATTTACAATCAAATTTACTAAAATAATTATATCCTTGTATTTACCTTATTTTTAATATCTTGTTAGGTATTGGGTAATTATAAGTCATTGTTTTTGCATTTAAATTTCTGTAATCAATAACCATCCTACTTTTTCCTCTTTTTTGTTCACTATGTTTGTTTACTATAAATGCTGGGCTATTATTTTTACTATTACTTTTTTGTATATATTATTTTTCTAATAATTCTTCTATATGCATTTTAAATTCTTTTAAATCATCAAAATTATATGTTAATGATTTCTGGGTTATTATGCTGTTTTTATCTATTAATTCTATTTTTATAGTGGTTTTATGTTTTTTCCATCCTCTTAATGGACTTTTACTATATAATTGTTCTAATTTTTTCTTAATTATTTCTATCTTATTTATTGAAAATATAGTTATTTCCTTTTTATTTATTGAAAATACGACCAGTTCTATTGTATCTTCAGTATTTTTTATATTTTCCAATTTTTGTGTAAATTTTTCACTTCCTTTTATCCAATCAGTTTTCTTTCTTATTTTATTAATAACTCTTTTTGCTCTTACTTTCTGTTTACATGGTGTTGTAAACCACCAATCTGTTCTAGTTATTATGTGTGGGTATAATTTGTCTAAAAACGACATTCCTAAAAGTATATCTTTTGATGTTAGCTCATAATTATAGATTTCTTCTATTGTTAATATTTTATCTCATACTTGTGTTTTTACATTCTTAGCTTTATAAGTAATTAAGTTTCCTTCGTTATTAAATCCTTTAACTATTATTGGTGTTTTTAATTTATCCCATTTACTTTCTGTTAACAATTATATCTACATAAATTAGCTTCTGCTCCTGTATCTATCATAGGCGTATAATATCTACTGTAATATCTTTCTACTACTATCTTCATTAATACATATATTTTCATATCATGTTAAAGCTCTTCTTAGGAATAATCTTTCTCTATTATATGTTATAGATAATTGTGTATGTTCTATATTGTATGATTTTACTTGTTCTAGCCATTTAATTCCTAATATTATGTCTGTTTTTTTGCATTTCTTCCTTTATTTCAAATTCTATTTTCATATTTCTAACTCCTATTATTATTTTTTTCTGCTATATTTTTAGTGTTTATTAAGTTTCATGGTAGATCTGGGCATATATTATTATCGGATTTTATTTCCTCATTTTTTACTAGATATTTTGCTATATAATTTTCTTCTTGTCGTGTATTTAAGAGTATTAAATATTTCTTTTCATTTATTGTTCCTGTTATGTAATATTGATTTAAATTAACTATTGAACTTGTTTCATAACTTGTTCTTTTTTATGAACTTGATGATTCTGGTTTTTCATAAGCTATTCTTTTTGTTGTACTTATTCTATCATTTATTATTTCTAAATCTTCTTCTATGTCTATATTTTTGTAAGTATAATCATTATTATCAATTGTTTTTACGAATTGTTCAAAAGGACTTTCTATTTGTATTTTATTAATTTTATTTTTTCTTGTTATTTTGTGTTTTGTAGTTAATACATATAGATTTTTAGATGTTGCTGTAAATATTTACTTCCTGGGGTTAGTTCTATTCCTAATATTTTTCAATAAAATACTAATGATTTATCTATATTTTTATCTGTTATTGCGACTGAATAATTTGCACTTATTATAAATTTAAATTTTTGGTATATTAAATTTCCTTTAATTGTAGTTATTATGCTTTTTTCTATAGGTCTTATAATCCTATTATCTGCTAAATATAATTCTATTGGTGTATCTATTCCTTCTCTAAAACATGGTTTTATTAATATCTCTGTACCTCCAAGGTGTACATATTTTATTGGGTCTCCTCTACTATTTATATCGTTTATTTCTTTATTAATTAACCTTTTTGTTACTAGTGGTATACTAGCTTTACCTTTTGCATATCTGCAGTCTATTACATGTTCTTTTTGGCTTACTACATAATATTCTTCCTTTTTCCTAGTAAATATATTTTTTATTGTTGGTATCTTAAATATTTTTTCAACACTTAAGTCTAACTCTTTTCCTTTTATTTCATCAAATATATTATTATCAAATATTATTTTTTGATCTGTTCCTTCGTCATTTAAATATTCTTCTTTTGTTATTATTTTTATATCTTCTTCAGTCATTTAATTCATCTAGTTCACTATCTATTTCATTATCTTCTATTTCATTATCTGTTTCATTCTCTGAAATTTCATATATACTGTCTTCACTTTCTAATTCGTAATCTGTATAATCTATCTGCATATATTCTGTATTTTCTATTTTTATTTCTGATATTTGTTTATTTTTTGGGTTTTTAGGTAATTTACAATCTCTAGCTAGATGTCCTAATTTTCCGCAATTATAACAAGTAAATTCCTTTATAGATTTCTTTTTCCTATATGGTCTTTAATGTTTATAATTTTTTTACATAATATCTTTTTCTTGGTTTCTTATACTTATATTTTGATTTTTTGTATTTCTTATATTTCTTATGTCTTTTTTTTTTCTTATAATATCTTTCTTCGCATCCAAATTGAGGTGCTATTTTATCTTTGCAACATGTTAAATTTCTTATTAATGTTTTTTCTATTTTTATTTCTTCTCTATATTTTTCACATAGGTTTCTATATCATTGATGTAAGAATTTTATTCTTGCTCCTAGAGTATCTACTATTTTTGTTTCATCCCAACTTTTTATTATTTTTGAACTAAATGGTTCAGATAATTTACTAAAATATAATTTTCTTATTTCTTTACTTTCTTCTGTATTATATGCTCCTTTATAATAATATTCTTTAAATGCTCAATTATATTCATCTATGTAGCACATATTACATATTGCTAATTTTAACATTAAATTCCTATTTGTATCTTTCTCTTCATTTTGTTCTTCTTCTGTTGTTGTCATGCTACTAAATTCGTCTTTTATAGCTGTTTCATATTTTTTTAATAATTCTATAGGTGTTAATTTAGTTGTAGTTGTTGATGATGTTCCTTCTGTAGGTTTGTCAGTTCTTAATACTCTTTTACTATTTTCAGTTAGATTTAAAAACCATAATTTCACTGTTCCTATTAGTGTTCTTTCTATATATTCTGGTGCATCTATTACATTTATATTATTATCTAATAATTGTTTTGTCATATATTCTATCCATAATTGTATTATTTTTTCTGTATCTATTACACAATCTAAGTCTAAAAAGTTATAATTTTTATTAACTATTTGTTTTGGTGTCCATTTGTCATATTCATACTTTAGATTATATCTTTTAAACTTATTCTTATGATATGTAGGTTTTCTTATTTCTGATGTTCTAGATATTATATTTTCATCTTCTTTTTATCAAGAGTGTTTATTTTCGTGTTTATATTTTCTAAATTTTCTTCATTAATTACTTCTTGTTTTCCATTGATTCCTAAATTTTTTGTATTTGTTAAGATTTGTGTATATGTTTCGCTATCTTCAGAATCATAATTATCTATTTCGTCAACATCTATTGTATTAATTTCTAATTCCTTTGTTTCTATTTCTTTATTGTTTATTTCTAATTTTTCTTTAAATTGATTTATCTCATTTAATAATTTTTTTTCTTTATCTTTTTCTTTTTTTTCTTTCTTCCTTTTTCATACAGATCTTTTAGCATTTGTAGTTCTTTTTCTAATTCAGCAATCCTACTATTTTTAGTTTCTTCTATTTTTCGTATTTCTTCTGTAGTTTGTTGTTTTATTTTTTCTATTTCCTTTTTTCTATCTATTTCTTCGTTTTCTTTTTCTATTCTCACCATAGTTGTCAATTTATCTTCTAATTTTAATTCTTCTTTTTCTAACATTAAATATAAATGTTCACCTATTTTCTTATAACTTCTACCTAAATTAGAAAATACTATTTTTATTTTTAATCCTTTGTGATTTTCATATGTTTTTTCGTCTATTATAAATTCGTCTTTGTTCATTTTTCATTTAATTGTTAATAGATCATGTTGGTATGTATATTCTAGACTATCTATTGTTGATTCTAAATTTGATATTTCTTCTTTTTGTGCATTTATTGAGTTTTTACTAACTCTGACAATTATGTTATATTGTAGTCTTTCTATCATTATTTTTAATTCTTTATGTTTTTCAGATATTATTTGCTTTAATTCTTTATATTTTTATACGTTATTCATTTAAATAATATTTTGAGGAATATCTAAATCTAGTTTTATCAAATGAATCATAATTAATAAATTAATCAAGTAAATCCATATATATAAGACTTCCGTATTTTTTAAATAACAAGGGCTCTGATACCAATTGTAGGGGGGTCCGGATTAGGCGCGGCAACTTTACTAAGAAATAAATACTAGTTTAGTAGCTGGAGAAGCTTGGGATGATGCACTAGATTTAAAAACTTGAAGATGATGAGGAAATTACGAATCCTCAGTATGCCTCGAGATCCTCTTCCTAGCTGGGTCAGGTCGCATTGCCATATTTATCTCTAATTCAGTGTCCTCAAAAATAGGCTCGAAGGTGTGAGGTAGAAAACTACCAAACGTTAAAGGGCATAAGGCCCGTTGAACACCAATCATCGGCATGACAATTGCCATTGGCCGGAGATGTCTAAGTACGTCAAGGAGCCATTTTCTAGTGTAAGCGTACGTTAGCGGCCTTTCTATCATGCGCTCGAAGAGAAAACTATCTGGCTTTTAAAGGCTCTAAAAATCACACACTCACCCAAAACATTTTTGATCGCATCGGGAACCGAGTCAACTATCTCCACACCTCAAAATCAACATGTAGCAACTACAGAGAAAAAAAATTATCAAAACATATAAAAATCAAGATTTCAAAAATCTGATCCTTACATCATACATTAAAGAAACATCTTGAGGAGTAGAAACAATCAGCCATCTTGCCAGCACAATCAAGTGCTTCGCAATTCATACTTTTCTATAAGTTCATGAAGCACACCAAACTATTTTTTGATTTTATGAGCAAATGATGCAAAATCGAGTGATTGAGTAATTTTGAAGAAGCCTCGAAACATCTCTCCATGAAAGCATTTAAATTTTTTCGAAGGAAATTTAAAGAAAGGGGAAGATAGAAAAATGTAAAGACTCTAATTACTGTGTGCATTATGACAAATTCTTTTAAAATCGTGATAAACTTCTCAATTAATTGGTGGGAATATGAATAAACATAACTTATACTTTAATTGTATCAAAAATGCTGGAAGATGAAAATTTTCAAGAAAGTGAATAGATCACACTATGCTTTAATTGGCAGATGCATTAACTTTACAGTAACATTCTCATTTTAATTGCTTCATACTATTTAAACTTAATTAAATAGATATTTTATAACATTTTAATTTAGTGTAGGGGCAAAATGGTAATTCACTTTGCACTATATAGAGTTTTGGTTTAGGATAAGGTCAACCAATATTTGAAGGGTATTATAATAATCTAACTTTTAACTAAGTGACTTTCCACTTTTAGAATAGTTATGATTATAATATATATATATATATATATGTGTATGTATGTATAGATAGATAGATAGATAGAGAGAGAGTGCACTTTAAATTATATGTACCCATATTTTTATAATATGTATGTGTATCTAAAATTTGCTTCCTCAATATATATGTGCTAGTTATACAATAAACTAGTATGTATACAAAAAAATATGTATATATATAATTGTGGTTATACATGAGATCAGTGGGCATACTTATCGCTTTTTGTGCTTTTCTGGTTTATAAAAACTGGACATGAATGCATAAAATTCTATTCCAAAAGGTGAGATGAGTCTTTGGGGAAACATGCATGCAATACCTTAAAATCATGTCTTTTAATGAATTCACATTTAAATAGGGCTGGCTGAAGGGCCAAGCTGCTAAAGCTTAGATTTTAGGCCCCCATACTCTTAGGCCTCATGTGTTATTACTATAAGGCCTATATTCTAAAGTAAAAAGTATTGAAGATCTTTGTAACAAAGGAAAAACAATTTTTTTGTTTTTTCATAACTAATTTTGTATTTTGTATTTTTCACTTTTTTTCTATTGTCTCGGGTATATATTTTGCCTCAAAAGCAAGATTGATAGTACTAAATAAATTAAATTGCTCATTTTTTTTTTATCATTTTCAATTTCCAAGGATCATTTCAAGCTTTGTGAAATTTTATTTGATATCAAGCAATAACATCAACAATCAGGTTCTATTGTAATATTTTTTTCATTTTTTATATTAGTTTATACGAGTTTTTAAATATATTGTTTAGCTTATATTTTATAATTAATGTCTTAAAAAAGTTTAGAATCTATCGGTTATTTTAAAGGAATTATTAAAAAATCTGTTATAAATAATTTAATTACTAATAACTTTTCATCACTTAATGAAAAATATAATTTAAATGAGAATACATATGAACCTTTCTCTTAAAACAAAACAAAGGCCTCTTTTCAATTTGACTTAAGCTCACCTACTTTATTGAGTTGTCGCTACACATAAACCATATTTCAAAGCGTTTGAAACATGAAATTTAGGAAATGTTAGGTCTCTAACTTACTTCAGTCTTGACATAATCGATCTCAATTAATCTAACGCGGCAAAACCATAACTTAAACAGTTAGACATATCATTAAGACTGAATGTAGCCAATTCACCTTTTAGGCTCTCGCTGTTCCACTTCAAATACTTGGTGTAATCTTAGTTCATCCAATCAATTCTCAATTCATACATAGACTATTTAAGCATTTTAATAGTCTTATTAATCAACTAATTCATTCAATTATTCTTCATCATCTTTTTTCAACTCTTAATATCTTTGTTAATTTCTCTCAACCTCAGTGGTTCATCCTAATTTCACATAAAACCCAAATAACTGATAAATCTTAGTCATAGTCATTTATATGACAGAATAGAAGGGAATGTAGTTAGCGCAATTCAATACATTATTGCGAAAAATGGACATTGTGCGGAAAAATGTCCATAACTTAATTAAGAAAGTCAATATGAGAAGGCTTTGAAGTGTCGAAAACTAGACAATAAGGGATACAATTTCCATTCAAGAACCATAGCCAAATTCTTCCTATATCGGGACTTATACTTACTAGAAATAGGGCTACGTGTTACTTTAGACGTCCCTACCCTTCCCACTTCTATTCAAATACAACTTTTCTTTCCGTTGGCTAATGGCTACAATATCAATTTTAATGAAATGTTTATGATATGTTCTATATATATGTTGAGCCATAAGTAGAATAATTATGAGAATGTGAATGGGGCAAGGCGTGCCATATTTGAATGATAAAAAATGTTTGAAAAAGTCATGATTAAAGCAACTTACACAAAATCATAACCAAGCAAAAAGCTTTTTGATGCCCAATATAGTGATAATCTTATGTAAAATGGTATGGGAGAGTAGCACTGAATTATGAGCTATATGCTTACAAAATAATCTCAAACAAGATGATAGAGAGTTTGTTGAGAGAAATGTTAATTGCTTTGTTATGCATTCATCTGGAAAAATCTAATGAAACAATACCTGTACACTGCTATTTATATACACAGCTCTAGTGTTAATGCTAACTCTCCTAGCTATCAAACTACTCAACCAATGTGATTAATTTAGTTGTGTACAGCTGGAATTTAACTAGCTCTAACAACTCTGTACAGTTAACTACTTTGACTAACTACTACCATTAACTTCCTTTGTAACTAACTTCAACACCCCTCCTCAAGCTGGTGGCTGAAAGAGGACTTTTAGCATCAACTTGGAAAGGAGCTACTCATGTGGTTGCTTTCCAAGGATCTTGGTTAAGAGATCAACTAGTTGTACACATGATAAATTTTAATCAGGCCTTGAAGAATTTTTTCTCTGATAAAATGGCAATTAATATCTATATGTTTAGTACTTTCATGAAAGATGAGATTGGCTGCTATTTGAATAGCAGCCTTGCTATCATAAAACAAATGAGTTGGCAAGTTCAGAATGACTCCTAGATCCTGAAATAGACATTTTGGCCGAGTAATTTCAGCTACAGTTGAAGCCATGCTCCTGAACTCAGCTTTAGCCAAACTTCAAGCAACTGTGGCTTGCTTCTTGGACTTCCATGAAATCAGAGCTTCACCATACATAACTAAATATCCAGTGACTGGTCTTTTAGTCTGACAATATCCTCCGCAGTCAGAGTCACAATAGGCTTCTAGTATTCCAGAACTAGTAAAGGGCAACAAAAAACCAAGACCAAGAGCTCTCTTGATATACCTGACAACTCTTTGAGCAACATCCATATGTGACTATTTAGGCTTATGGATAAATTGGTTGAGAACTTAAAATGCATAAGTAATGTCAACTCTAATCATGGGAAGATATAGAAGTCTACCAATTAGCCATTGATATTGTCCATTATCTTTCAGTTCTCTTTCAGTATCATCGTGTTTATCTGATGCTATTACATTGTCAAAATGTGTGGATATTAGCTCTAAGTTGGATTCAAGTGGAGTTCCCAGAGGTTTGGCACCTCCAAGTATTATCTCAGCAATCAACTCAAGTGAGTATTTTCTTTGAGACATTACAATTCCTTAGATGATCTTGGAAATTCAACTTCTAAAAAAAATTAAGCTCTCCCAGATCCTTCATTTAAAACTTCAATTGTAGATCATGTCTAGTTTATAGGATCAACTCTGAGTTGCTTCTGATGACTAGTAGATCATCTACATACACTAGCACCACTACTAGATGAGACTGTACCAATTTAGTAAATAAGGAATAATCAAAATGACTTTTAGTAAATCCTAGCTAAAGTAGAGCATCTGTAAGCTTCTTGTTCCACTGCCTAGGAGCCTGTTTCAAGACATAACGATTTATGTAATCTGCATACCTTAAGAGCAGTATTAGAACTAGAGCATTGTCCTAAAATCCCCAAGGAAATATCCATATAAACCTCCTCCAAGAGATTACCTTGTAGGAAGGCATTGTGCATATCCATTTGATACACACATCACCCCTTGGATGCAGCAATGGCTATTACAGACTTGACTGTGACCATCTTAGCCAAAGGAGAAAAGGTTTCAGTATAGTCCAACCTTTCCTACTAGTAATAGCCCTTGGTAATAAGCCTAGCTTTGTACCTTTCCACAACACCAAATTTAGTATACTTGATTCTAAACACCCATTTATACCCAGTAGAAGTCTTATTAGGTGGTGGATCAATAACGCTACAACTGTGATTTTCCTCTAATAATAACAATTTATCATTTCATATCCTCAACTATGTTAACATCCTTAACAACTTCATGGAATGATTTAAGTTCCACAATGCTTAAATAAGAAGACAAAGAAGTACTAAAGTGTGGTGAGACATTGGCATAACTAATAGAGTGAGAAAGGAGATAAGTACGGGCAGAGTTGCCCTGCTTCTTAGTAATAAAGTCTTTCATCCATAAAGGAGGTCTAGTTGGTCTAGTGGACATCCTGGGAGGAGGAACTAGAAGAGACTTATCTGAGGATGATGGAACAATAGTAGAAGAAGCAAAAACATCCTCATTTATAGGAACTGAGATAGAAAACTCGACACAAAAACTGGAATAGGGGGTTCAGGTTGAGATAAATGTGATTTGCAGAGAGTTAGATTTTGTGTGAATGTGAATAAAGGAGCAAATAAATGCAAAAGAGATGATAATTCCATAATATAAAACAAATAAGAGACCTCAGAGGAAGATAGGTGCATAGGGGGAAAGGTATCTTCATAGAAGATAATATCTCTACTAACAAGAAATTTCTTAGTAGAAATACTAAACATTATAGTCCTTTTGAGTCTGTGAATAGCCAAGAAAAACCACAGGAAGTGCCCTAGGAGCAAATTTATCAGATTTTTTCATACATGTGACATAACCAAGATAACCAAACACCTTCATATGCGACAGGTTACAAGTATGACCAAAAACTATCTCAAAAGGAGACTGACTTTTAAGAACTAAAGAAAGTAGTCTATTGATCACATACACAACAGTTGTAACACAATTTTTCCAAAATTTAAGAGGTACTCTCGCTTGAAACCTGAGAGATCTTGCAACCACTAGAATATACATGTGCATTCTCTCAGCTATGCTATTTTATTAAGGAGTATAAACACAAGAGCTTTGATAGATAATACCTAGAGACTGGAGTAGTGCAGACATCTGAGAGTTGAAGAACTCACAACTGTTACCAGTTCAAAAATACTTGACTGAGCAAGAATGAACATTATGGATCATGAAAAAGAAACTTCTAATAGCAACAATCATATCAGACTTAGTAGGAAGCAAAAATAACCATGTATATCTTTAATGATCATCAACTAAAGTGAGAAAATATATTTTTCCATCATGAGTTGGGACTCTATAAGGACCCCATACATCTCCATGAATAGTGTGTAAACAAGCAGGTGCAGCAGAATTACTCAAAGGAAATGACAATCTAGTCTACTTTTCCAAAGGACAAATAATACATTCTTTTACTCTAGTATCACTTAATAAATTATTTAAGCTACTTATTTTTTTACACAGTACTTAGAGGGACATGCCATAGTCTTCTATGCCACAATACTGAATCATGTAGTTTATTCCTCACAGAAGCCTGAGCGACTCTTATAACATCTTTGGGCTTATCTTGAACATTAGTTTTGTTCCCCTTAGTTATCACATATAGACCATCATCTTCTTTACCAATCCCTTTTACCTGACCACTTAAGAGATCCTGAATTATGCAAAAGTTGAGGTAGAACAATACAGTCCATCTCAACTCTTTAGTCAACTTAGAAATAGACAACAAATTATAGTTGAATTCAGGAATGTGCATAACATTTGTTATCTTTTTCCCTTGAAGAATGCAAGCTGATCCTACATGTTTCACATAGGCTATATTTATTGTTGGTTAGTATCCTTTACCATCTTTGATACTATCAATGATATTAGGATCTATGAGAAGGTTTACGATATTGACCATACGTCTGGAGGTAACAGAGTCAATTGTCCAGTTTTGAGAGGTATTAAACACACCACCAGCTAGAGCAGAGGTTGTCATACTTGTTGTCATAGTGGAATCAGTAGTATCCACTCCTTTTCCAAATAATTCAAGAAGTTGATTGTACTAGTCTTGTGTGAATTGAGGAATACTGGACATGAGCCCATTAGCACTAGGATCAGGGTGCATTTGACAAGTACCTACAGAGTAAGTTCTTACTTAGTTTGCACCTACACTACTAGAAGCACCACGTAAGTAACATGTTGCATTAATAGATATATTATTTGCGTCAAACCTCTTCTCCTATTTGTATTCACTAGGATATGCATGCAACTTATAATAGTGATCTCTGGTGTGACCTTTAAAATATCAAAAATCATAGTATAGATGACTTTTCTTAAGTTTGTAGTTACAACCCTATCTTGTGGCTCCGTTGCTTCCACTATACCGCCAGTTTATTGAGAGTTATTACTCCTGCTACTTAAGCTAGAAGCATCATTAGAGCCATGGATAGGCATATACACACCTTTACCTTTGCTGCTAGTAAGTAAAGTTGCATCTTCATTGAACCCATAGGTAGGAACAAGTACATCCTTGCCTTTCACACTAGCTAGCAAAGTAGTGCCTTCACTCAAATCAAACACATGAGACTGGGACATGGTCTTTTTACTCTCCTTAGAGATAATCATAAGTAAGCCTTGTTAATAGATGGAATACGAGACATGTTTAAGATCTGATTGCTTGATTGAGAATAAGACTCATTTAGTCCCATTTAAAACTATAATAACCTTTGGTACTCAAAATATTCAGCATATTTCCTGGATTCATCACTATTATAACTAGGACAGGGCATAAGAGCATCAAATTCTACTCAAAGATCTTTCAATTTTGAGAAATAGGCAGAGACTGAAGAAATGCCTTGAGTTAAAATGGTAGTTTCTATATGTAAAAAGAGAATTCGAGAGCCATTCACTTATCAAATCTCTCCCGTAGATCTATCCAAACTTTATGAGCACTCGAGGCATACACTATACCACATAATAATTCAACACTAATAGAGTTCATAATCCATGATAGAATAATTGCATTATATTTTCCCCATAATTCATGAAGAGATGAAGGAAAGCTCTCTTTGGGATGTCTACTATCAACAAAACCTAGCTTACTCTTTCTTAATAAGCTGATCCACATGGTACTACTCCACAATGTATAATTCTCAAGATTAGTTAGCTTAACAGATATGAGAGAGCTACCTAGTGTATCAAATAGTTGTAAGTATAGAGGATAATGTTGATCCGCTATTTGTATTGTAACAGAACCATTGTTAATTGGAGTTTCAGTTACATTGCTGGTTTCACCTCCATTTCTCATCATGAATGAAACCTACACACCTCAAAACTAACCTTTTCAAAGAGTGAGCAGTAGGTATTCGATGGAATTCAGCATGAACTGAGAAAAGAAGTAGACTAAAGAAAAATAATTGTAGAAAATTAAAAATCAAAAAGGACAATCAAAAATTCAAATGAGAGAAAGCAAGGCGATCGATTGCACAAACTCTGATACCATGATGAATTATGAGCTATATGCTTAAAAAGTAACCTTAAACAAGATGATAGAGAATTTATTGAGAGAAATGTTAACTTCTTTGTTATGCTTTCATCTAGAAAAATCCAATGAAATAGTACTTGTACATTGCTATTTATATACACAACTCCAGTACTAATTCTAACATTCCTAGCTATCAAACTACTCAACCAATGTAAAAAATATGCTTATGCTTATTGGCTGTGTTTTCAAAATTTTAAAATTGTAAGGTAAAAAATATGCTTCTGCTTCCGTTCTACTGAATAAGGTCGGTATTAATTTTATCTTTATAATCACACAACGCAGAAAATTGAGACTGCTGAAGACCATTCTACATTTCTTTTACTATTTGGTTTCTATAAATAATGGTTAAATCTAATTTATTTTGAAAAAAGTAAATAGGTCTATTAGATAATAAAACATCCAACACTAGGAGAGTACACCCTCCTGAAATACAATATAGGTCAACCTGTGATATGCTAATAAATTCTACTATTATAGGGAGTTTCTCCTCAACATATATGTCAGTCTAATTGTACCATGAGGTTAAATAACATAAAATATTTGTATTTCAAAATATGAATACACACTAGTTTAATCTCAAAACATCTTTAAATTTTTTCTCCTAATTTTCAACAAACACAGTCTGAGCTAGATCTCTAAATACTCTTCAACTCTTTGTTTCCATTATAAAATAGCCAACTGTTCCTTGATGGTTGCAGGCATGTCTCTTTTATCCCAAAGTTAAAGAAAAGATGCCAAAGTTCTACAATTACTTCAATGTGAAGCAGATGTGGAAAATCAGATTTTGTACCTAATTCTATCAATAGTTGAGTATTTACATCTAGTGTTGTAGATCAACATGCACTCTAAAGTTTGAGACATGATTGAACAAAGACATTTGTTGGTATCTGAATTATTCTTTGTTTGAGAATCAACTTTTGTGTTTATTTTATACTTGGTTTGTGGTACTGGTTTAATAATATTTGCTCTGCTATAAGAGTGATGTTCAGTGAGGTTCTATCCTATTTAAAAGTATAAATCTACGTTTTTACCTTATCATTATTTCATTGGTTGCCTGGATCTCTATTTTCTTTCCCAAGTTGTGTTTCTTATAAGGACTCTCTTTTATTGTTTTATGTAATGTCATTTAATGAAATTTCTCTTTGAAGTGGAGTATGGCTCTTTTATGTAATTGATTCAATTGTTATTTGTGTTGATAGATCTTTCAGAAGAATCCCACAAAGATCAAGAATTATGGTATATGGTTGCGTTACCAAACTAGAATTGGTTATCACAACATGTACAAAAGTACTGTGATACTACTTTGGTGTTGTAAAGCAGATTAAACTAAGATGGCTTCTCAAGTTCTCATCATATGATCCGCCACCATTGCATCCAGATAATCAAGACAACCACTATTCCAACCAAGCTTTGCAAATAAAGAGCATTAAATAGTTCCATGACTCTAAAATTAAGTTCCCATTTGTATTTAAAAAGGTTAGACCACCTACTAGATAAATCAAGACAGCATACAAGGCTACCTGACCCAACTTGTTCATGTAAAATAGTTTAGTGATGATTGAGAGGTAAAAATAGAATTTCTGTAATATTGATGCAATAACTCAAACAATTTGGCTATAACGACCTCCCATCTTGTTATGTAGGAGTACGATATTTAAAGTCCAAATATCTTTCGGTTTGGAAGTTATATCAGGCTAGGCTGGTTTTGATAGATTTTAGAGTGAGTACGGTCTAGAGAAATTTGATATGAATTTAGACTAGCTAGGTGACTTTAGTATGAGTTTTCAATTATTTATATGGTAAGGAACCCTTAGGATTGAACGAAATAAAATTTGGTTAAGTAGAACTCTTGAAATTGATCATAGCATAAAGGGTACTGTTTGAAATGTCTCCGGATTAAGGTGTGTTGTAAAAAATGAGATTTTTGGGTGAAGATAAACTTTCTTTCCCGTTGAAACTGCTAAAGCGGTCAATAACACTTAGTGGTCGGGTACCACTATAACGATAAAAATCGTAGATTTTTTTTAATATTTTCTCAAAATAGTTTATTATTTTTTAAACTCGTTTAGGGGGCAAGGAGGGTAAAACTAGAGCAAATTTCATCAGCAATTCATTATTTGTCATTGTTAAGGTAAGTAGTTCCTCTCTGTTAACTTATAATTGATGATTAAGCCTTAGAATCACTAATTATAGGAGTTCAGGCACCACTGAAAAAAACAGAAAAATCAACCACAAAAATCGACCACATGTGGTCGGTTTTCCTGTATTTGCGACCAATGCATGGTCGAAAAAAGCGTGATAGCTTTTTTAAAACCGACCACATGTGGTCAGTTTATTTTTAAATATATATATATATATACATACATACATACATACATACATACATACATACATACATATATATATATATTTAAAATTCAATATTATTATTTTAAGAAAATATTTTTTTTAACAAAAGTAAATTTCAAAAGAAACCAACCATAAGTGGTTGGTTTTGTATTTAAATTAATTAATTAATTTATAAAAAATCAATTGGTTTTATTAAAATTAATTTATTATTTAATTTAAATACAAAACCAACCATATGTAGTAGGTTTTATTAAAATTAATTACAACAACAACAAACCCAATGTATTCCCACAAAGTAGGGTCTGGGGAGGGTAGAATGTACGCAGTCCATACCACTACCTCCAAAGAAGTAGAGAGGTTGTCTCCGATAGACCCCCAGCTCAAGATAGAGAATAGTAAGCAAGAGTGTAATGCACCATTAAGCATGGTGGGTGGCATAACATAAAAGGAATAAGACATACTAAAAATAAAATAGAAATTAGAGTAATACGAAATAAGATAAATAAGCGCAATATGAAATAAGAGATAAGAAATATGGCTTCCGGAAAGTATAACCCCTACCTATGGACACAGTCCTGGGATTACTAACCCAGCTATACATGAGCTCTTCTACTACTAGCTACAACCCACGAATGCGACCTAGCCTTTTACCCTTATCCACAACCTCTACACCTTCCTATCTAGGGTCATGTCCTCAGTAAACTGTAGCTGCTCTACATCATGTCTAATCACTCCCCTCCAGTACTTCTTCGGCCTACCTCTCCTCCTTCGAAAGCCATCCAATGTTAGCCTCTCACACCTACGAACTGGGGCATCCGTGTCTCTCCTCATCACATGCCCAGACCATCTTAGCCTTCCTTCTCGCATCTTTTTCTCCACCGAAGCCACTCCTACCTTCTCCCAGACTATCTCATTCCGAACTCTATCCCCTCTAGTAAGTCCACATATCCAACACAACATTCTCATTTTCTCCACCTTCAATTTTTAAATATGGGAGTTCTTGACTGGCCAACACTCTGCTCCATATAACATAGTTGGACGAACTGCCACTTTATAGAATTTGCCCTTAAGATTAAGTGGCACCTTCTTATCACATAACACACTCGAGGTGAGCCTCCATTTCATCCAACCTTCTCCAATACGGTTAGAGATATCCTCATCAATCTCGACATTCCCTTGAATCATAGATCTAAGATACTTAAAACTATCCCTCTTACAAACATCCTGGGAATCCAATCTCACTGCCACATCGTCCTCCTGCCTCAAGTCGCTAAACTTGTATACTATATACTGTTTCTTGGACCTACTCAACCTGAAGCCCTTGGACTCCAGGGTTTGCTTCCAAACCTCTAATTTTTCATTCACACCCCTCGCGTCTCGTCAATCAACACTACATCATCCGTAAAAAACATACACTATGGCACCTCCCCTTGAATACATCACGTCAACACATCCATCACCAACGCAAATAGGAACGGGATAAGAGTCGAACCTTGATGCAACCTTGTCTCGACTAAAAAATGTTCTGAGCCCCCTCTTGCCATTCTTACTCAAGTCTTTCCTCCATCGTGCATGTCCTTAATAGCTCTGATGTACACCACCGAACCCCTCTTGCCTCTAAGCATCTCCAAAAAACCTCCCTAGGGACTTTGTCATAAGCTTTCTCCAAGTCGATGAACACTATGTGCAAATCCCTCTTTCTTTCCCTATATTATTCCACCAATATTCTCACCAAGTATATTTCCTCTGTCGTCGAGCGACCGGGCATAAAACCAAACTGATTCTCTGAAATAGACACAATCTTCCTTAATCTCTGCTTCACCACCCTCTCCCAAATATTCATAGTATGACTCAGCAACTTGATACCCCTATAGTTGGTACAACTCTGAATGTCCTCCTTATTTTTATACAAAGCAATCATCGTACACCACTTCCAGGATTCAGGCATTCTCGTCGTCTTGAAAATGCCGTTAAATAAATCAGTTAACCATCTTAACTCTGCCCTACCTAAAAACTTCAAAAAATCCACCGGAATCTCATCAGGCCAAGTCGTCTTTCCCCTCCGCATCGTACGAATAGCTTTCCTGACCTACTCAACCTTAAAGCGTCTACAACAACTGAAATCACGTCTCTCCTTCGAGTGTTCCATCTCACCTAACTCAGTGCCTCTGTCCCCTTCCTCGTTCAAAAACCTATGGAAATTCTCCTGCCATCTCTTCTTAATATAGGCATCCTCCACCAAAACTCAACCATCCTTCCCCTTAATGCATTTCAATTGGTCGAGGTCCCAACTCTTCCGCTCCCTAGCCTTAGCAAGCCTATACAACCTCTTTGCCCCACTTTTCTCCTCTAACCCCGCATATAAGCTCTCAAACCCTGTTAACTTTGTTGTTGTAACTGCAAGCTTAGCCTCCTTCTTTGTTAATTTGTAGACCTCCCAATTCATCCTCTTCTCTTCTACATCTTTACACTTAATCAGCTTAATATACGCCCCTTCGTAATCTCCACTTTCTTCTTAACATCTTCATTCCACCACCAGTCTTCTTTATGTCATCCTGGCTGACCCCTCGAAACACCCAACACTTCTCTAGCAGTCTCCGTGATGCAACTGGAAGCCTTATCCCACATGGCATCCACGTCTCCCCTACAATCCCATACCCCCAAAACCGTCATTTTCTCTTCTATCTTCAGTGCACTATCTAGCGTCAAGCCACCCCACCTAATTCTAGGTCGACCCTTCTCGTCTTGCTCCTCTTCATAAACAAGTCCATCACCAGGATCCTATGCTAATTCAAAAGATGCTCACATGGAATGACTTTACAGTCCTTACATAAAACCCTATCCCCCCTCCTTAGCAGCATAAAGTCAATCTGAATCTTAGCTATCGCACTTCGAAAGGTAATCAGGTGATCCTCCTTCTTTGATAAGCTCTAATTCACCACCACCAACCCAAAAGCCCTCACAAAATCCAACAAAATTGCTCCCTCCTCATTTCTATCACCAAAATCAAAACCTCCATGCATATCGTCATAACCTCCCGGCACAACCCCAATGTGCCTATTGAAGTCCCCCGCTATGACAATTCTCTCCGAACTAGGCACGCCTCTCACCACCTCGTCCAAAACCTTTAAAAACCCTGCTTTCACTTTATCTCCCAAGCCCATCTGTGGAGCATAAACACTACACATATGCAGCGTAAACCCCCAATGATCAACTTAATCATTATCAACCTATCACAGACCCTCTTTACCTCCACCACCTGCGCTCTAAGATCCTTATCCACTATGATCCCCATACTATTCCAAATCCTGTCACTCCCTGAGTACCACAACTTATACCCATTCACATCTCTAGCTTTAGACCTTACCTATTTAGTCTCCTGAACACACGCAATATTAATCTTCCTCCTCTTAAGAATCTTCACCAACTCTATGGACTTACCCTGAAGGGTCGCTATATTCTAAGACCTTACCCTCAACCTATATACTCTCGCCTCTCTCCTATTTCTACCACCACTCATCGCCCCAGCCCTAACACCCAACCTAGACCCCCCACCTACCCCTGACAGCCTCTCTTCACCCCCATATAAAGACGACCCCAACCCCAACCCCCTCGAACATAACCCTATTCCACCATCACCCCCTACAACCACCATTTAAGGAAAAACCAAGCCTAAACAAAGCCCCAAGCGATTGACAAGTAGACACCAAAAACAAAGCACCAATAGGAAAGCAGAAAAGAAAAAGAAAGAAGTAGTAAAAAAATAGTATCCAGTCACAAAAATACCCGATCCATCCTAGCAGCTACAACAACGCACAAATATCCACCAACAAGCTACAACAAACCGATACAAACTATACTCACAAGAAAACAAAACAATACAAATAAAATGGTAAAATAATAACTAGTAAAAGTATGTAAATATCAAAGCTTAGCTGTCACCAAGGTACTCCTGCGTGCTGATGGTATCGTCAATTTTGCTTTCTGAGTTGTTTGCTAAAAATAGTGTTACCGGAAAGCTGTCGTCGAAGCGCTGCCGGTTGTCGGTTGTCGCTGGAGCTGGAGCTTCAACTGGGCGTGACCGGTTCTATATCCTGGGGACCGTCGCTAGAGTTGTGCCAGTGAAAACTCTAGTCTTGCCGGCTATAACAGCGGCAGAAGGCCAAGAAGGGGGGAGGGAGAGAGAAAAGTCACTCTGGAGAGCTAGGAGGAGAGAGAGAGGGAGAGAAGGAGATTGAGAGAGAGAGAGAAGGAGATTGAGAGAGAGAGGAAAAAATGTAGACTTACCTGTTGCCATCGCCGGCGCCGGCGCCGGTAGCTTGATCAGAGAAGAAGGACGTTTGGTGAAACGTTATTGTAACGTTAGTAAAGAGAGAGAAATGTTTGTATTTTTGTTCCTAGATAAAATTTCCAATCGAGACTTTGACAACAATAAGAATATCCTCAATCCGCTATTAGTAAAATATCCTCAAATACAAAATCGACCACATGTGGTAGGTTTTGTGAAAATTAATTAGTGGTCATTTTTTTAATTTAATAATTTATATAATAAAATAATTTTAATTAATTATAGTAAACCGACCACATGTGGTCAGTAATTTTGTATAAAAAATATTGAAAATTTTCCAGAAAATCGGCCACATGAGTTCGGTTTTCTTTTATTTTTTTTGAAAAATAACAACATATAGTTATGCTACATTCCATTATACAATACAGCCTACCAATCATTTAATATCTAATCAACCACCATACGAATACAAACATTAAAAATCAAATTATTTACAAAATTTATCGAGGTTCCAAATCCAAAATACAAAACATACAAAAGACTAAAAACTATAACTCATTATCCGCATCCTCATTCTCAGCCTCACCCATTCTATTATCAATATTTCATTGATATATCCAGCTATAATCAAGTTCCATCTGCACAATCAATCACATTCAAGTAATTAGTTCAAGTCACAACAGTTCACATTTCAAGTACCTTCACTTAAATATTGTCAAGTCACTAATTCACTTCACTAGTTACCAAACTAAACTTAATTCAAAATGAAAAGTTCATGTTTCAAGTACCAACATTTAAACATTTAAAGTCACTAATTCACTTCTCAAGTGACCATACTTTACTAAAATCAAAACGTAAGTTCACATTTCAAGTACCTAAATTCAAAACAAAAGTCACTAATTCATAATTCAAGCAGCTATACTTAAACATTTCAAGTCACTTCACAAGTTACCTAACCAAACTAAAATCAAAATGAAAAATTCACATTTCAAGTACCTACACCTAAATATTTTCAAGTCACTAATTCACTTCACAAGTTACCAAACTAAACTTAATTCGAAATGAAAAGTTCACATTTCAAGTACCTACACTTAAACATTTCCAAGTCACTAATTCACTTCTCAAGTGACCACACTTTACTAAAATCAAAACACAAGTTCACATTTTAAATACCAAAATTCAAAACAAAAGTCACTAATTCATAATTCAAGTAACTACACTTAAACATTTCAAGTCACTAATTCACTTCACAAATTACCAAACTAAACTAAATTCAAAATGAAAGTTCACATTTCAAGTACCTACCCTTAAACAGTAAGTCACTAATTCACTTCACAAGTTACCAAACTAAACTTAATTCAAAATGAAAAGTTCACATCTCAAGTACCTGCACTTAAACATTTTCAAGTCTCTAATTCACTTCTCAAGTGACCACACTTTGCTAAAATCAAAACACAAGTTCAAATTTCAAGTACCTAAATTCAAAACAAAAGTCACTAATTCATAATTCAAGTAACTACACTTAAATATTTCAAGTCACAAATTCACTTCACAAGTTACCAAACTAAACTAAATTCAAAATGAAAAGTTCATATTTCAAGTACCTACACTTAAATATTTTCAAGTCACTAACTCACTTCTCAAGTGACCACAGTTAACCATATTCAACACACAAGTCCACTTTTCAAGTAACTACACTTAAACATTTTTGACTCACTAATTCACTTCTCAAGTGACCACACTTAACTGAATTCAAAACATAAGCCCACATGTCAAGTACCTACACTTAAATATTTTCAAGTCAGTGATTCACTTATTAAGTGACCACACTTAACTAAATTAAAAACACAAGTTCATATTTCAAGTACTTACACAAATATTTTTAAGTCACTAACCACTTCTCAAGTGACCACACTAAACTAAATTCAAAACATAAGTCCATATTTCAAGTACCTACACTTAAATATTTTTAACTCACTAACTCACTTCTCTAGTGATCACACTTAACTATATTCAAAACACAAGTTCACCTTTCAAGTAACTACACTTAAACTTTTTTGACTCAGTAATTCACTTCTCAAACGGCCACACTTAACTAAATTCAAAACACAAGTACACATTTCAAGTACCTACACTTAAACATTTTCAAGTCACTTATTCACTTCGCTAGTGACCATAATTAACTATATTCAAAACACAAGTTCACCTTTCAAGTAACTACACTTAAATATTTTTGACTCACTAATTCACTTCTCAAATTACCACTCTTAACTAAATTTAAAACACAAGTCCACATTTCAAGTATCTACACTTAAAAAATTTTGACTCACTAATTCACTTCTCAAACGGCCACACTTAACTAAATTCAAAACACAAGTCCACATTTCAAGTACCTATACTTAAATATTTTCGACTCACTAACTCACTTCTCTAGTGACCACACTTAGCTTTATTCAAAACACAAGTCCACCTTTCAAGTAACTACACTTAAACATTTTTGACTCACTAATTCACTTCTCAAATGACCATATTTAACTAAATTCAAAACACAAGTCCACATTTCAAGTACCTACACTTAGATATTTTCAAGTCACTTATTCACTTCTCTAGTGACCACACTTAACTATATTCAAAAAGCATGTTCACCTTTCAAGTAACTACACTTAAATATTTTTTACTCACTAATTCACTTCTCAAGTGACCACACTTTAGTAAATTCTACACATTCATGATAAGAGATAAATGATATGATAGTCCATTCAAAAGGTAGGCAAGGAGATCAGTTGTTGATCAAATGAGATACTTTTTCCTAAATAGTACCATCAATCAATCACAATTAGAATTAAACAGATCAAAAATTACCATAAATAGTAGAGTAAGAATAATCATAGAGGCAAACTAGTAACACTAATCAATCATATAAAAATAAACAAATCAAGACACTGCCATAAATAAGAGAGTAAGAATCACAGAAGCAAACGAAAGATCTGTTGAGGCTATGATTATAAAAAGGATTAATCAGATAAGAACATTCCATAATTGAATCAGTCTCATTTTCATCATAGTATTAGAAATCGAAACAGCTCAATATCACTAATTATGCATCAAATCGTGGACAACCAATAATAAGGTAGTCCAGAAGCATAAATAACCGAAACATCAACTCGTAAAAATTTAGGGTTTAATCAAAGTCCATAGAATTTGGGGGCTTTTCATATATATCAACTCAGAGACATAAACAACAACGTAATTGAAGAATATAATCAAAACTCGAAGTTAAAAGCTACGTATTTTTAATCTAAGAATCTGCTTTAGATAATTTGCAAACAAAGCAAACAAACATACAATTCAAAGTATTAAGAAATCAAATCGGGACAAAATCTCAATGAAGTTCATCAAAAATTCTGTCGGTCATCAACTCTGGCGAGGACGTGATGGGTGAGCAGAGAGGGAGGCTGAATCGCGGTTGGCCAACTGGTGAAGATGAATATTGAAGGGAATAGAGGTGGTGGCAGCGGTATTGATTGGTGAGACTCACTGACAACTAGCCGGTTCGCTGGACTAGTCGATGCGGCGGCAGTGGCTGAATGGGAATTGGTCGACGTTTAGAGCTTGGTTGGACTATTGTTGTTTTCACCGGTGGCGATGGGGCAATAACATGAGAGATGGTGAGAAGGGTCGCTAGCTGTCTGGTGGACTGCTCCGGCGGCGACAGTCATGGTGAAAGTTTAGGGAGAAAAAGAAAGGATGAGAAAAGGGAGAGAGAGAGAAGGAAAGGGGGTGCGACTGTGAGAGAGCAAAAATGAGGGTTAAGGTTCCCTTTTGAAAAAAAAAAGAATGGTTGGTTTAATCTCGGACATTAGATCAATTTTGATCAATGGTTGAGATTAAAATTTGAGTTTAAAGTTTAGGCTGTGTAAAGAAAGAATTATGGGAAAATATGGCTAAAATTCATATTAATTGATCAAAATATTGGATAGAAATTAAATACAAAAAGAGAAAATTGAATCAAAGTGGTCGTTATTTTAACAATAATGTAATAATAATAATAATAATAATAATAATAATAATAATAGACAATGTACTTGTGAATTGTGAGTGTGCACATTTACGTGAAAAAATAATTTAATAAATAACAATAAAATTATGTAAAATGTCGTATTTGAATTAATAAACTGTAAAAAATGATACTAAAAAATAATAAAATAATTTATACATTTTTTAAATCATGAATGTGGCTTGTCGAAAATTAGTTAATACCAAAATAATGCGCAAAATTATTAATATTAAAGGTTAAATAATTTTGCCAAAAATAGGAGCCTAATAGAAGATCGGGAGATCAAAATTGGGTGTCAACACGTACTATATAAATAACATACGTGCACTAGTATATTACCTCATAATATAATGCAACGTATTTCATATACATACTTTGACGAGTTATCTATTAATATGATTATTAGCTTACATTAATATAACTTCAACGTGCAGTATATTATTACTTCGATCGTTTAAATCAAGGTATTCAATATGTTTGGATAGATTCTGCTAGTTTTGACTACATAGTTCATCGATCACTACATCATATATATATATATCAACTCTTGAATACGTACTATATACATCACATACACGATTTTACTACCCCCATAATAATATACAATGTATTTTACATATACTTAGATGAATTATCGGTTAGTTTATCTTATGTTATTATACCTTCACTACATAATATATATATATATATATATATATATATACTAAATATATACCTATACAGACACACACATATACACACTATCAACTATATCAAGTTCTAAATGCATACTATATACATCACATACGTACACGAGTATATTATCCAATAATCTAATGTGACATATTTCATATACATACTTTGATGAGTTAGTGATTAATTTTATTAACTTACATTAATATAACTTCAACGTACAGTATATTATTACTTCTATCGTTTCAAATCAAGGTATTCAATATGTTTGGATAGTTTCTACTACTTTTTTTACTACATCGTTCATTGATTGATCACTACATCAAATATATATATTTCAACTTGTGAATACGTACTATATACATCACATCCACAAGTATATTATCTCATAATAGAACGCATTCATTATATTCTGATGAATTATCAGTTATATATGTATGTTACATTATTAGAACTGCAATAATAGCATATAATATCATTACCTCAACTGTATGATATAGACATATTCATTATATGAAGATTATGTTTAACGTCATTTAACATATATACAAAGGAAAATATTTATTTTATATATTGAAACATAAGTAAAAGATAAAGATTATGATTAACGTAATTTATTTATTTTATTTGATATATTTCTTAGTATAATTTTTTTATAAAATCTAAGTTTGATTGCTTTTTATTATTAATATATAGGTTATCGAATACGTGTGATCAGTGTAATTTCTAAAAAGTATATATTTGATTATACATATAATTATTTTTAATAAAAAACGACCACAAGTAGTCTCTTTTTTAAAATATTTTATTTTTTTAATACAAAAGCAACCACAAGTGGTCGGTTTTTTAAAATTATTTTATTTTTTATTTTTTTAATCCCAAAACTGACCTCTTATGGTTGCTTTTATAACCTTGGGAATACTTCTTTATTATACATATAACGTCATACTAAATTACCAATTACCTTGGGAATACTTCTTTATCATACATATAACATCATAATAAATTACCAATTAAAATGGACTCAAACTGTTGCACATACTGTTTAAACCTACTAGATTGCTTCCATATAACTAGCATCACTAACCAAAAAAAATATTATATCTACCTTGATGACCATCAACTGCTCAAACTTAATATCCAGTGCTAAACATGATTTAACAACCCACCTTACAAATAATCCTCACTTGGAAGCTATAAAATAAAGCATCGAGAAACACTAGTCCACTAGAACTTCGTAATAATAGTGGTCGGTTAAAATGACCTATCTCATTATAATCCATTAGCACATACTACTTCTGCACATCACTACTATTTACCCATCTATACACCTAAATTAAGATCATAGATCTATAGGTTTCAAATAAACTCCTTTCGTACTTCAAGCAAACAACAATTCATCTTAACTATTAACTTATTCTCTACCTTCCACTAAACTGACACACAAGGACATATCACCTTAACACATCTCGATAAAATGCGTAATTTTATCTCTATACTTTTTATCAATCGCCATTCCCACTTTTCTTATCACTACTCTTCTATACCTGTACTTCCAACTATAATAAGGTTCTACTACTCATAAATCATAACACTGAAGTTTGTAATATCCCTCGAATGCACACTACATTAAACAGTCTAGGTTCATACTATTTGCTCTCATAAGCATTATCTATATTGAAAGGTTCAATGGACAATCTGAATACACATCTAATTCGGTCTCAACTGAACAACTCATAAGGATGACAACATAAACTTTCAACTTGAGGAACTTAACACACTAGGGAGCTCCTCTCAAGCCCCTTTTGTGTGACTTTTGAAACTTCTGCTAGTAAATCTGGGAGCATTATCGGGGAGAAATTAGAACTTGCTAATTATGTTATCTCAAGAATAATACATAGAATGAGGAATTTTGGGGTAACACCCAAATAGAAAGAAGATTCTGAGAAAATAACTTTACTGCATGATCTAGAATAGGAAGGAAAGAAAACTTTTCTTAAATACCTCGTACCCTCTTGAAGAAAAGTACAGACGTCTCTATACCATTCCGTAAGACTTTGCTAGACACGGCTTCACAGACACCCTAGGACACTTGAACCTGGCTCTGATACCAAGTTTGTAACGCTCCGAAAATAGGTCTCGAGATGTCACACGATGCTTAGGACTACAAGTGATCCCAAACTAGCCCTTCTACTGATATAACTCATGATCAACTAAATAAGATACATAAATCTAAATAAAATAAGCGGAAGATATATCTTTGGTTAAATATAATCAATACAACTGCAGAAAAAATGATTATAACTCTATTTTATGTAAAACCAAAACTGAAATAAGATGCACAACTCTATTGATTGTCTATGAAGCCTCTACTAGCATCGATTTTAGGTAGCCAAGACATGACCCCAACTATTCCAAATTAATAAGACTGAATGAAGAAAATAAAATACTACACAAACTCTGACTGACTTGAGCCCTTGAATCAAAAGGACTTATTATCTGCTGACTGGAATCTGCAACTATCTGAGTCTGAATATTCATACTAAAACTTGTACCTACATTATAAGACAATGTAGCATATAGACATAAATATGGATCAGTACTTTGAGGATGTACTGAGTAAATGGGGGTGAAATGTATAAGTAAAACAGTATCATCATAATTTAAAAATTCATACATGCTAAATATATATGACTCACTTAGGCTTGAGTAATCTGAAATTTGAAGATCATAAATAATGAATAGTAAAGCATGTAGTATGAATCTTGCAAGTCATTACACTTAGTTCTAAAACCTATATTTTGTTCTTGTTCTCAAATCATATAGGCTAAAAGAAGTCTAAAATTTATTCTGCATAGTAAACACTTTATCTCAAGACATTAATTAACCAAAAACTATTTTAAGAGTAGGGGACATCTATTTAGAAGGTTCTTCTAACCAACATGTACACCGTGTGAGCATCTATAGTGTCTCACGACTAGCCACCGTAGGGTTAGGGCTGTTTTAACCTTGCCATTGAAATAGAACAATCTAATTTGAGTGATCACAATTTGAGTTATCCACATAGAATTGGGAATAATCTGAAAATTTGTACCTACAATGGCACGTAGTTTTGTGGAAGATAGGGAATTCTAATTCCACGCTTCCCGCTTGGTGCTAAATACTACTCCCAATTTTATGCTCAAAATCTTTAAAAAAATCCACTTAAAAAAAATAATCTCATGGTTTATAATGAAACCAACTGTAAAATCTTTAATCTCAATATGTAAAGTGGATTTTAAATCAATTCTGACGAAAAGGTCAAATCTTTCTCAAAATCTAAGGATAATCTCATCAGAGGGTGCTTATAGCACAAAAAATCTCAAAATAAAAATCTTTAGTTAGGGATTAAAGACCCATACTTCAATCTCATAATAAAACATTTCAAAATCCATGCTTTATAACATAAACATTCATAAATCATCATAAAATATGGAAATTTCAGCAATAATCATAATAATATGAACATACCCATGTAATTCAACTTCTAAAATATTGAAAATACATAAGCTTGTGTATAACAATATTGGGTATAATCTCTAGGTTCCAATTCATGGGAAAACACATAAAATAATGTATCTTTAATAATTAAAAATAGGTTTTGGGCACAAGGAAGAAAGATTTATCCTTGTTCAAACCCCACGTACCTTAATAGACGATCTTTGATGAATGGAATGCAAAAGCTTGAATCTTGGACTTCTATTGATACTTTGGTGATGAATTCTTAGAGCTTTTGTATTGGGAACCCCTAAATATTGAATTTCCTTGGAGAATAATTTGAGGAAGTTGAATTTCTTGGGGAGAAAGTTTGATGAGTTAGGGTTTTGCTTCTTGAGATGAAAAGATGAATAATGAGGTATCTTTGCTTCTTTGGGGGGTGAAATTATGTGTTTTGGAAGGTTTTGGGTGAGGGAAATTGACCAAAGTAACCCTAGGCCCTTTTGGAATTGAATTAGCATGAAAAATAGCTTTGGATCACCATTAATTTTTCGTGTTGAGGCGCAGTTGACGCGACACGTCAAGATCGCGTCGGCTCACTGCCTCATACAGAAAATGCCATAACTTTTCACTCGGTTATCAAATTTTTGCGAAATTGGTATCGTTGGAAAGATAATTCAATTATATACAATTTGGTAGGTCTTGGTATGGAAAATTCAATGTATATAAAAGGTTATATAAGTTTAAAGTAGAATCTTATAGAATCCAATATCAAACTTTGGATGAATCAAAGGATCTTAGCTCCACTAGGCTCTAAGTGACTTCTATGAATATTTTTCACCTCAAAGTCAAATCAAACATAAGGGAAAAGATAATGAAACTCATATTTTCATGGGACTAATTTAGATTATAACTCATACACGTAGGTACAGTGGTTCAAAGACTAGCCCAAAAATGCAGGGTATTACAACTCGGTTGAGAAGTTATGGCAATTTTAGTGAAAATAGTAGGGCATTTCAACAGGAACCGCATCGCAGTGAAGGAAAAAATTTCAATTGTCCTATTTCTAGTGGAGCACTGTGATTATGTCGTATTGCGGTGAAACTCTAGTTCCCGTTCGTCCCTTTCCAGTAGCTCATCGCAATTTGCCTGTATCATGTCAAAATCCCAAATTGGGCAGTCACCGCATCACGGTGAAGTTCATAATGACACTCGTCCTTTTCCAGTGGTGCAATGCGATTACGCCACCTCGTGCCAGAGGCCAAAATGGCAATTATCACTTTTCCAGTAAGCCACTGCGATAGCGGTGCGTCGTGGTGAGTGGCAAAATCAAGATATTTCCAGTTCCGAGTAAAATTTTAAAAGGGCAATCTAGTCATTTCTCCAGCCCCCAATTCAGGAATAACACTTAATTAATACTATTCTAAGCCTATTATACTCACTTTTCATCAACTTTCTCTCAAAGAAATCTTAGAACATCAAACCTTCATCCCCAAGAAATCCAATTTCCACCCTTCTTTTTCCACGATAGCTCAAAATTAAAGATTTTCAATTCAGGATCTTCAAGAAATCGACTTCAAAAGAATAAATAGGAATTCAAGTTCAAGTTTCTTTAGAAATTTCATCAATTGAGGTGTGTGGGATTTTTCAACAAGGATAATATTTTTATTCTTATGCCCAAAATTAGATTTGAAGTTCATTTTTATATGAATTTACATGAGATTCAAATTAGGGTTCATACCCAATATTGCTATTTGGAAGATTATGCAATTACAAGTGATTTAGATGTTGAATTGCATGTTTACTTTCGTATTTTTATGCGTATGATATAAATTTCCAAATTTTGAATTGAATTATCATTATTCTCATTATCAAGCATGAACTTTATGATAATTTGACAAGAATTTGATGCATAGGTTATTAAGCCCTAGTCTGAATATTGATATTTAAAGAATGACTATGCTCTAAGCATCCCATGAATAGTTATTTTTAGATTTTGAAAAAGATTTGATCTTTTGATATTAGCTTAGACATGGAATCCACTTTATAGTTTCAGTTACAGTTAAAATTAACAGATATACAGTTGGTTTTCATTATAAACTCCTATACTAGTTTTTAAAGTGGATCTCCAATAGAATGAGCATATAGATTAAAGGGAGCAGTATTTAGTACCGAATTAGTTATATTCGCATGCCCCAGAACTACGAGCCAACATAGGCATTGACACCTAATTTTTGCTCTCTATACTTAAAATTAACGCATTTAGGCTCTCTGATCGTTAAATGGCACAATATGTAATTTTTCACATACTTTTTGCAATTGTTAATAAATTATTGATAATCATCATTATTTTAAAAAATTTTAATAAATTATTGATAGTCATCATTATTTTAAAATTTTTACTCATTTGTTGTTATATTTTAATTTTACATAATTTATTGATAATTATCTATAATGTTTTAAATTTTGGAATCTTTATTAGTTTATTATTATTTTAATATTTTTGCACAGTCATTTGCATACGTGCACAACATAGCACTATAATTTTTTTATTGCACAGTATAATTTTAAAAATTTATACCATAATATATTTTTTTAAGATAATTATATTTTTTATTTGTTGTTTGTATTCTTCTTTAATTATGCATTAGCATTTATTATTTTGTACGACCTATAAATGTGAGTCGGTTTAATTATTTTAATATATAGAACAGAATCAGTCAAGTCTACATAATGTCAACCTTTTAAAGGATAGACATTTGAGGTGATAGGTTGACATTTTTTATCTATTGAATAATAATTCATGATCTAAAGATGCACTAAAAGGGTCAATGTTTATTTTTCGTTAAAGATGGAGTCACTTTTATTTATAAAATAAAGAAAAAAGATCTATTATTGAGTTGCATTTTTCAACCACTACAAATTTTTGTCTCCTTTCTCTCTATCACAAAATATACACCCACTACACGCACAATACACATAAACACACAAACATTCACACCCTTAATTTCGTAAATTTTAGAAAAAAATTTAGTTTATTATTATTTTAATATTTTTGCACAGTCATTTACATACATACACAACATAACACTGTAATTTTTTACCGCATAATTTTAATTATTTATAACATAATATATTTTTTAAACATAATTATATTTTTTTGTTTAGATTTCTATGATTTTTTTTTTGTATTTATATATCGGCATTCATTATTTATATGTTATTTAATACGACCTATAAAAGCAGCGCCGAATCAGTTATTTCAATATACAGTAGAATAATAATTCGATGTCTTGTCACATTAACACAAATAATATTAATTTAATTTTTTTCTATTTCCTCCACTTTTTTTATTTTCTCACATCTACTTTTCCTAAATTAAGGAATATGTTGGGTAAAAGTAAATTTAATATATTTTTTTATATTATTATTTTTCCTTTTAATACTCCACACAGCATATACAACACACACAATACACACATAAACACACGCATAATCTACACCAAAAAAAATCTGATCTCCCACTCTCTCTCATCACTTTCTCTCCCCTCTCTCATCTCCCTCTTTCTCTTTTATTTGTCGCCGCCGCTGGAGCAGCCAATCGGCCGACCGACTCCCTTCCTCGTTTCCTGTCGCCAAATAATTCTGGCGACCACCCATCACTACCCTCAAACCCCCACTGCCCAATAACCAACAAACCACCACAACAGCGGCACCACACCGGATCCCGCCGCTAGTCCCCACCATTTCCCCACTTTTCCATCACTGCTTCGCTGAAGATGATGACCGGCGAGGCTTTCGGCAATCACCATCATATTTATACCCTTTATCCTATTTTTACTCTTTACCATTTCATGATTTTACAGATCTTATTGTTTTCTGTTTTATTCAGCGTCGCTTCGGTATCCCTTACCGTGGAAGCAATGTTCTCGATCTCTCCGGCTTTGATATGGTATTTTGACATTATGTAGATTTAATGACAGATGTGTTCTTATGTTTTCTACTGATTATGGTTGGTGTTTTATTTTGCTTGTTTAGATTATTGGGTTTATTCTTGTTTCCAACTTTGGTTGAGATGTGATCGAAAAATGTTGTCTCTGGCAGGCCTTGTTTGCTATCCGTATTGATGTTGGTTCGTACTGCCATTTGGGCTAGATGTTAGTTGTTCCGTTCACTTGCTGAACTGTTTTTCATAATCATTTTTAGTTAATTTTTTGGTCCATTCCTAGTACATTACTTGTTATTTTGCTAAGGCTAATTTTACACTATCTTGTAATATCTTTGACTGTACTTTTTATTTATTTTTACATTAACAACAAATAAAATAAATTTGGCCAATGAAATTATCTCTCCATCGGGATATTTGAGGTCACACCATTACAAAAGACGGATTTTATTTTACCAAAAATAGTACTCCCTCCGTTTAAAAAAGAATGACCTACTTTGACTTGGCACAAAGTTTAAGAAAATAAAGAAGATTTTTGAATCTTGTGGCATTAAATTAAAGTTGTGTCAAATATACCAAAATGCTCTTTAATCTTATGGTCCTAAACATGCCATGTGGAAAGTTGAAATTAAAGTATTGCCAAAAAGGGAATGAGGTTAGACTTTTTTAAACGAACTAAAAAGGAAAGTAGGTCATTCTTTTTTAAACGGAGGGAGCATTTTATATTAAGGGCCGACACTTGGCCAATGAAATTATCTCTCCGTCTGGATATTTAAGGCCACCACATTATAAAAGACGGACTTTATTTTATCAAACTTCTTATTTTATATTAAGGATCGACACTTGGCCGATGAAAAAATTCTCCATCGATTTTTGAGACCTGCACAAATAAAAAGACGGATATTACGTATATAAATACGTAATAAAATAAATAAATTTGGGAAATGATGAAATTTTTATAACAACGCAAACGACTTTATTATTCGTATCTTGACAAGGCGATTTAGCACGGCCAATAAATTGAGCAATCATTTCGTAGCCATGGCATACCTAAAATTTGATCTGAGCCCATACTTTTTAACAAAATTTATATTGTTTTATACATATATACTTTCTCAATTTATTGATTATTTATTTATTACTAACATTTTTACTACGAGTGTTTGTACAGGTTATCGAGAATATTTATCGGGAACGACATTCAAAGAAGACTTTAAATTGTGTATTTATATTTTTATACTCTTACTCTTGTACAAATGATAATTATAGTGAAACCTTTATTTTTGGAGTGTTGGGCGGAGATGTTCTTTATTTATACAATTCTTACCACGCGTTAGGCAAATTTAGGTCGTTAATATTTATATTAAACATAATTTAGATCTTTGATTAAATAATTCACACTTTTTACACTAAAAAATATTATGTAATTGTTTCTTTAAAAATAATTTCCTTTAAATCTTTGCCTTTCTTTTTTTATATATCCCTACATACGTTTGTTTATACATCTTTATGTGCGTTTATATATATATTTTGCAATAACATATGTATCATATTATTTTTGTATTTGCAGACATTGATTTTTTTTTACCTTTTAATAATAAACCTAAGTCTGGCCGGTAACCATATTTGTGAATTTTGAAGGGTGCCTAATCCCTTTCTTTCGAAATAATTTGAATCCTTACCTAGAATTCAAACTGGTTTCATAGATTAGAATAAAGTCATACTTGTTAAATAAATAAATAAATAAGTTTCCTATTTTTTCTTAAAAATTAGGTGGCGACTCTGTACAAAATTATTTATTTTAGAGTCCATAATGTTGTGCTCGTTTTGAACTTAGGTAAGAATCGGGTATGACAGTTTGGCAACCCTGCTGGGGAATTCAGGTTTTAACCATTACAGATTTAGGTAAATATTTATGTTTTTATGCTTTTTTTTGTTTTATACTAACTGTCTTGATTTATTTTATTTATGTGGCATAAATTATTTATTTGTTATTATTTTGTATAGATTGTTTATTTGTTTATCGCTTCATATAGATTGACATTTCGTTCATATTTCCTCCATTTTGGAAAAATGACACTCTCACACATTGTACACGTAGATTGTGCATTGTACTTTTCCAAAAAAATTTCAAATCACCTTATTTTAGAGAGTTGGCGCATACGTGGGTGAGCGAGAGTTTTACTGTCGTAGGACTATGTGCCTTCTCATATAGGAAATCCAAGTCCGTGTCTACCCAATGATAGTTAACATAAGATATAGCTAAAATAACACCTTGTTAGGTGCATGCATCATTAGACAACTTTATGTCCAAAGGGTTTACGACCCAAGTGACATATTATTATAGTCCTTGTACATATTTGAAGGATTATTGTGGTTGTACATATTTATTTACTCTAAATTAATTATACTTTAGTAGGAAAAGTGTTTCTAACTTTTTGCATAGCGGATCAGTTAAAAGATGCACCTTAGCAACATTGTCGATAGCTGCATATAGGTTTAAACTACGTTTTGACTTGATTCTTGTCCGGATAAGATACGTAGGCAACTCTGCATTAGGGTTCGGTCTCTTCACTATTTTAGAATAATTTCTTCGGTATTCAAAACTGGGGCAATTTTCTGAAACAGTTCAAAAATGTTCTCCAAATTCTTCAAGAGCACGAATCAATAACTCCTCAAATCTAAATTACATTAGTGCCTAGCTGGCCTACCTTCAGTTCCTCATCGAATTTTTGTGCAAGAATACTTAGTTTCTTCTTTCGAACATCATAAACCATTAAATTTACGATGTATCGATCCTTAGAACATCGTAAACCATTAAATTTATGACGTATCGATCCTTACTTTCAAAAGCAAGTCTTCAATATTTTTTCATTATAATAATTCTGCCAACTGCGGTAAAATAATTCCTTCAATATCTGACCTTTTCAGTTTTGTCAGCATACTGAAGTTATGTCAAAGCTCTTTCTATGCTTAGTATCCTTTTTCTCGGTCATTTGATCAGAATAATTTTTCTATTAAAAGCAATTATTTTTTGATAGTCTTTCATATTATTTTCTACCATCATTTTTTTACAATCATACATTGCATATACAAATTCATAAATTTACCTGAACTACGCAGACTTGATTCTTGTTTTTACAAGATACATAGGCAATCCTTATTTGGGTTCGGTCCCATTCTTGTAGATAAATAATAAATTTTTGACTTGGTTGGTACCAATACAGTTAGGAGTGTGCATGAAAAAGAATAAAATTGGTATGATGTAAAGAACTGATTTCATGGTAAATCATAGATTCTTTTCGTACCTTTTCTCATACTTGAGTAACGCTTGAAAATTCTCTTGCATATATCTAAAACAATAATGAAATTAACTGCATCGTTTCATGTGCATTGTGTGGTTAGCTTTAGTTTAATTCATTGCATTGCATTGTTGATCTAGAACTTGACCTTAATGTCTGTTGAGGCGAAATTCTAAGTTGCACTTGATTTAGGAAAGGACCGTAGGCCTTCTTTAACCCGATTGAGCCTTTCATAGCTCACCAAATGACATTAATCCTAATATTTTGAGACTAAGACCTTTTCTTTGGACAACCACATCTGAGCCTATACCTTTCTAGGTGCTTACATGCACTATTTTTTCTTGGCCCTACCTCCTTGAGCATACTAAATGCGTGCAAATTGCAGACAAAGATTCAAGATAAAAAATGCAAAGGATATATTGCCTCAGTTGAAAAAAAAATGACTTCAAAAGAAGCAAAACCCCCACAATAAAAGAGAATAGAAAAAAAGAGAACCAAAAAAATAGTCTATGAAAAAGGGGGAAAACTTCAATATAAGATTCAAAAGAAGTAGAAGCAAATGCAAAACAAGGGGAAACGATGTACAATAAATAAGATCACGCGTCAAAGCACAAGAATGTCAAAAGCATAAATACATTGCAATGCTCATTGAGGAATTAGTCACTTTTATCCCCAATATTATCTTACCCGTACCAAAGCCTACATTACAAGCCAATAGCAAGTCCTATGAGATTCTATTTCAAGTGTTCTTATATTAGTGGATAGTTACATGAAGGTCAAGCCTATGGTATCGCAATTGCGTGCATTGAATTCCTTTCTGAATGCGAGTGTATTTCTTGATACGTCCCTAGATTCAAAAGAAAATTACTCAAATATGTGCGAAATGAGATTCTCTTTTACTCAAATATGTGCGAAGTGGGACTTTCTTTCTGGAGAGGGCACCTGAAACATGAGGATATGTATAATTCAAAACATTTGTTGAAAGCCAGACAAAAAATCTTGTCGATATTTAAGCGTGTCTAAGGTACCAGTTGAAACTATAGGAGTTACCCTATAGTCGATCTCGGTTAGCTGGGAAAGAGATGGAAAATTCTTATGCACACTACTAATTATTGGTACCAACTGAAGTCAAGACATGATTGTGTCTTCTTCATCTTTCAGCACTTTTTACCAAAAAAAATGCAAAAATCTTTCTTTCATTTTTCAAGACGCCCACCTTCAAATACGGAAATTCTTTTTTTACAGTTCATTCAAAGTGCTCACTTTACATACATGCATTTTTTACTTCTCATTTAAGACGCCTAATTTTGAAATACGAGCATTTGACTTTTTCTTTCAAGCACATACCTTTAAATACTGGCATTCGAGGTGTCATGCATCAGTCTTCGTAGACAACCGAAGACATCATTTATTTTCCAGTCCCCATAAACAATCGGAGACGTCATGCATTTTTTTTAATAACAATTTTTTTTTTTAAAAAAAAGCTCCTTTCAAAGGAAACAATACCAGCATAAATCATACACTGGGGCACATTTTGAAAGCCGCCTTAAAACTTTATCTATTTTCTTATTTCGAACTACATTGACATGATTCTCATGACATTCAAGATATGTAGGAAGCTCTATGTAGAGTTCGGTCATCATAATTTTATAATCATTCTTTCTCCCTAGTAAGTACATAATCTTACATTCCCCAGCATCTCACAGCTCGATACTGGGGTAATTTTGGAAGAAGCATCGGGAATATATGAACACTTTCATTGCCAAATAATTCTTTGCTCAATAATTATTTTTGCCAGGGGGTTGTCCACCCTAAAATAGGACAATTGAGTTAGTCTATCCTCCAATTAGATATTTATCCATGTTTTTCTCCAGTTAAATATTTATGTTTGCTTGCCTTTACTTGCACATATCGCACTACATTTATTTCTTTTTTCACTGCATGCTATTTTTGCTTTTGATTGCACGCATCACAATGTATTTATGTTTTATCACTGCATATTTTTGTTGCCTTTATTTGTGTATCTTGCAATATTTATTTTATTATTTAAGCACTACATTTCTTTTTTCCTTGCTGCAAATACCCCAATGCATTTCTTTTATTATTTAAGTACTGCATTTTATATTTTTCTTTATTTGCATGAATCGCAATGCATTTATTTTATTGTTTAAGTATCGCATTTTATTTTTGCCTTTACTTGCACGTGCTGCAATGCATTTATTTTATAGTTTAAGCACTACAGTCTATCTTTGCCTATACTTGCACGCATCGCAATGCATTTATTTTATCATGTAAGCACCGCATGTTATCTTTGTCTTTATTTGCACGTATTGCAATGTATTTATTTTATCATTTAAGTATCACATGTCATCTTGCCTTTATCGGTGCATATTGTTATGCATTTAAGCACTGCACACACATAACGCAATGCATTTATTTTTATCATTTAGGCACTGCTGCCTCGCAATATTGTAATGCATTTATTTTATCATTTAAGCACTGCACGCACATATCGCACTGTATTTTTTCATTTAAACACTGCATGCTTTACAAATATCGAAATGCATTTATTTCATCATTTAAGCGATGCATATCATTTTGCATTTGTTGGCACATATCGCAATGCATTTAATTTATTATTTAAGCACTGTACGCACATATTGCAATGCATTTATTTTATCATTTTAGCACTGCATGTCATCTTGACCTTTACCATCATATATTGCAATGCATTTATTTTATCATTTAAGTACCGCATTTCCTCTTTGCCTTTACTTGCACATCGCAATGCATTCACTTTGTTATTTCAGCACTGTATGCTTTGGTTTTACTTGCACATAGCACAATACACTTATTTTACCATTTAAGTACTGGATGCTATCTTTGCCAGTGCCAGTTTTTTCTTATTTAGTTTAGTACTGCATGCTATCTTTAATTTCTCAAAAAAAAAAGGAAAAAGAAAAAAAAATCCACCTTAGTTCTTAAAAATTTGCAAGCATGACTTGGGTTCGTCCACCCTAAAATAGGACATTTTCAGTTAGTCTATCCTCAAATCAGACCTTTTATGCATGTCTATCTTTAATTAAATATTTTTCTTGTCTTTGATTAAATCTTGTAATGGCTTTATTTATTTATCTTTCTATTAGATACGCACTGCATGTCATTTATTTAAATTCCTTGAAAATAAAAAAATCAAACTTAAATACTCGTTTGTCTATTGTTTTTCAGTTTTATAAATTTTTCAGGCATAATTTTTTTTTTGTCGAGCAAAATTGGCTATACGTTAATATTTTCATTTGAAGACATCTACATTATCTTTAAACGAAAAGGGGAAAACTGTTGATGCCCAATTTTGGCTCTCCATACTTAAAATTAACGCATTTAGGCTCCCTGATCGTTAAATGGCACAATATGCAATTTTTCACATATTTTTTTCAATTGTTAATAAATTATTGATAACCATCATTATTTTAAAATTTTTGCTCTTTTATTGTTATATTTTAATTTTACATAATTCATTGATAATTATCTATACTTTTGTAAATTTTAAAACTTTTATCAGTTTATTATTATTTTAATATTTTTGCACAATTATTTGCTTACGTGCACATCACAACACTGTAATATTTTGATGCACAATATAATTTTAATTATTTATAGTATAATATATTTCTTTTAAGAAAATTATATTTTTTATTTTTTATTTATATTCTTTTGTAATTATGTATCGACATTCATTATTTTGTACGACCTGTAAATGTGAGTCGATTTAATTATTTTAATAAACAGAGCAAAATCAATCAAGTCATTATTTTAATATTTTTGCGCAGTCATTAATATACGTACACAACATAGCACTGTAATTTTTTATCGCACAATTTTAATTATTTATAGCATAATATATTTTTTCAAGAAAATTATATTTTTTATTTTTTATTTATATTTCTATTATTTTTATTTGTATTTGTATTTATATATCGGCATTCATTATTTTATATGTTATTTAATACGATCTGCAAAAGCTGAGTCGAATCAGTTATTTCAATACATAGTACAATAATAATTTGATGTTTTATCACATTAATGCAAATAATATTAATTTAATTTTTTTCCTATTTTCTCCACTTTTTTGACTTTCCCACATCTACTTTCCCTAATTTAAGGAATAACAACAACAAACCCAGTGTGTTCCCACAAAGTGGGGTCTGGGGAGGGTAAGATGTACGCAGTCCATACCGCTACCTCCGAAGAAGTAGAGAGGTTGTTTTCGATAGACACCCAACTCAAGATAAAGAATAAGCGATAAGGAGATGAAATACATAACAGAAAAGGGTTAAGGAATAGTAAAAAGTAAATCAAAGAAATACGAAAATACGAGAGATACTGCAACACGAAGTAAGCAGATAGCAACTGAGAAAATATGAAAGGGACCCCCACGTATAAGTAACACATGTTCGCCGCCATAGACACCTATAGACACAGATCTAAGGTTACTAACCTGGCTACACAAGATCTCTCCTGGTGGCTTGCTACAACTGACACCCTCCCGTTAGCCTTCTGCCCTTATCCGCAAACTCCACACCTTCCTATTTAGGGTCATGTCCTCTGTAAGCTGCAACTGCTCTATGTCATGTCTGATCACCTTCCTCCAGTATTTCTTCGGCCTACCTCTACTCCTCATAAATCCATCCAACGCTAGTCTCTCACACCTACACACTGGGGCATCCGCGTCCCTCCTCATCACATGTCCAAACCATCTCAACCTTTCTTCCCACATCTTGTCCTCCACCGAGGCCCCTCTCATCTTCCCCGAATAATCTCATTTCTAATCTTGTCCCTTCTAGTAAACCCACATATCCAACACAACATCCTCATTTTCGCCACCCTCACTTTTTGGATATGGGAATGCTTGACTGGCCAATACTCCGCGCCATACAACATAGCCGGACGGACTGCCACTCTATAGAATTTGCCTTTAAGCTTAAGGGGCACTTTCTTATCACACAGCACACCCAAGGTGAGCTTCCACTTCATCCAAATTGCTCCAATACGATTAGTGATATCCTCATTAATCTCACCATTCCCCTGGATCAAAGACCCAAGATACTTAAAACTATTCCTCTTACAAACATCTTAGGATTCCAACCTCACCACCACATCGTCCTCCTGCCTTGAGTCACTAAAGTTGCATTCCAAATACTCCATCTTAGACCTACTCAACCTGAACCCCTTCGACTCAAGGGTTTGCCTCCAAACCTCTAATTTGTCATTCACACCCCTCTGCGTCTCATCAATCAACACTACATCATCCATAAATAGAATACACCAAGGCACCTCTCCTTGAGTACTCTCTGTCAACACGTCCATCACCAACCCAAACAGGAACGGACTAAAAGTCGATCCCTGATGCAACCCAATCTCGACCGAAAAATGGTCCAAGTCTCCTCATGCCGTCCTCACCCTGGTCTTCCCTCCACCATACATATCCTTAATAACTCTGGTGTACACCACCGGGACCTCTTTCACCTCCAAATACCCCCAAAAAACCTCCCTCGGGACTTTATCATACACCTTTTCTAGGTCAATGAACACCAAGTGTAGGTCTCTCTTCCTTTCTCTATACTGCTCTACTAATCTCCTCACCAAATGGATTGCCTCCGTCGTTGAACAGCCAGGCATAAATCCAAACTAGTTCTCCAAAACAGACACAACCCTCCTTAGTCTCCGCTCAACCACTTTCTCCCAAATATTCATAGTGTGACTCAACAGCTTAATACCCTTGTAGTTGTTGCAACTCTGAATGTCACCCTTGTTTTTATAGAGCGGAATAATTTTACTCCATCTCCAAGCCTCAAGCATTCTCACAGTCTTGAAAATACCGTTAAACAAAACCGTCAACTACCTAAGCCCCGCCTCGCCTACATACTTCTAAATATCCACCGAAATCTCGTCCGGCCCCGTTGCCCTATCCCTTCGCATCTTACGAATAGACTCTTTGACCTCTTCTACCTTAAAACACCTGTAGTAGCTGAAATCACGGCTCTCTTCTGAATGCTCGAGCTCACCTAGCTCAATGTTTCTGTCCCCTTCCTCGTTCAAAAGTTTATGAAAGTAGTCTTGCCATCTCTTCTTAATGCGAGCATCCTCCACCAGAACACTATCATCCTCCCCCTTAATGCACTTTACTTAATCTAGGTCATGACCCTTCCTCTCTCTTACTTTTGCAAGCCTATACAACCTTGTATCCCCTACTTTCTTCTTTAACCCAGCATACAAATTCTCAAACGCTGCTAACTTAGCAGCCGTAACTACTAACTTAGCCTCCTTCCTAGATACCATGTACACCTCCCTATTCACCCGCTTCTCTTCTTCATCTTTACTCTCAATCAGCTTAATGTATGTCCCCTTCTTGATCTCCATTTTCTTCTTTAATTTTTCATTCCACTACCAATCCCTCTTATGCCGACCTGCCCTGCCCCTCGAGACACCTAACATACCTTTAGCAGTCTCTGTGATGTAGCTGGCCACCCTATCCTACATAGCATCCACATCCCCCCTGCACTCCCACGCCTCCATACCCACCACCTTTTTTCTATCTGCAGTGCACTTTCTGGCATCAAGCTACCCCACTTAATTCTAGATTGACCCTCCCCGACCTAACTCTTCTTCCTCTTCTTGAAAGACAAGTCCATTACTAACAGCCTATGTTGGGTTGAGAGGTGCTCATTCAGAATGACCTTACAGTCCTTACATAGCACCCTATCCCCCTTTCTAAGCAGTAGAAAGTCAATCTGAGTCTTGATTTTCCCACTTCGTAAGGTAATCAGGTGATCCTCCTTCTTTGGGAAACTCAAGTTCACAACCATTAGCTCAAAGGCCCTCTCAAAATCCAACAGGGATGCTCCCTTTCCATTTCTAACACCGATGCTAAAACCACCATGCACATCGCCATAGCCTCCAGGTAGGACCCCAATGTTCCCATTGAATTCCCCTGCTATGATGATCTTCTTTGTGCTAGGCACGTTTCTCACCACCTCATCCAAATCTTCCCAAAAACCCGCCTTCACCTCCTCTTCCAAGCCCATCTGCGTCGCATAAACACTACACACATGCAACGAAACCCCCTAAAGACCAACTTAATCTCCTAATCTAAGGAATATGCTGGGTAAAAGTAAATTTAATATTTTTTTTATATTATTATTTTTTCTTTTAATACTACACACAACACACAAAATACACACACACACACACGTAATCTACACTAAAAAAATTGATCTCCCACTCTCTCTCATCACTTTATCTCCTCTCTCTCATCTTCCTCTTTCTCATTCACTTGCCAACATCGCTAGAACAGCCCACCAGCCATCCGGCTCCCTTCCCCATTTTTTATCGCCAAATAATTTCAATGACCACTCATCACCACCCTCAAACCACCACTTGCCAGCAACCAATAAACCATCACCAATAGCTGCACCACGTCGGATCTAGCTGCCAGTCCCCTCTATTTCCCCACTTTTCCATCACTGCTTCACCGGAGGTAATGACCGACGACGCTTTCGGCTGACACAATCATATTTATACCCTTCATCCCATTTTTTCTCTTTATTGTTTCATGATTTTACAGATCTTTTTGTTTGTTGTTTCGTTCAGCATCGATCCGGTATCCCTTACTATGGAAGCGATGTTCTCGATCTCTCCGATTTTGATATGGTATTTTGATATTATGTAGAATTAATGGCAGATGTGTTCATATGTTTTCTACTGATTATGTTGGTATTTTATTTTTCTTGTTTAGATTTATTGGGTTTATTCTTGTTGCCAACTTTGGTTGAGATGTGATAAAAAATGTTGTCTCTGGAAGGTCTTGTTTGCTATCCGTATTGATGTTGGTCCGTACTGCCATTTGGGCTAGCTGTTAGTTGTTTCATTTATTTGCTGAACTGTTTTTCATAACTATTTTTTGTTAATTTTTTGGTTCATCCCTAGTACATTACTTGTTATTTTGCTAAGGCTAATTTTACACTATCTTGTAACATCTTTGACTGTATTTTTTATTTATTTTTACATTAACAATAAATAAAATAAATTTGACCAATGAAATTATCTCTCGGTCTGGATATTTCAGGTCACCCCATTACAAAAGATGGATTTTATTTTATTAAAATTATTATTTTATATTAAGGGTCGATGCTTGACCAATGAAATTATCTCTTCGTTTGGATATTTGAGGTCACCCCATTATAAAAGATGAACTTTATTTTATCAAAGTTATTATTCTATAATAAGGAATGATACTTGGCCGATGAAAAAATTCTCCGTCGATTTTCGAGGCCTGCACAAATAAACAGACGGATATTACATATTTAAATACGTAATAAAATAAATAAATTTGGGCAATGATGAAATTTTTATAGCAAAGCAAACACTTTTACGATTCGTATCTTGGCAAGGCGATTTAGGACGGACAATAAATTGAGCAACCATTTCATAGCCATGGCGTACCTAAAATTGATCCGAGTCTACACTTTTTAACAAAAATTATACCATTTTATACATATATACTTTCTCAATTTATTGATTATTTATTTATTACTGACATTTTTATTGTGAGTATTTGTACAGGTTATCGAGAATATTTATCGGGAACGACATTCAAAGAAAATTTTAAATTGTGTATTTAGATTTTTATATTCTTACTCTTGTACAAATGATAATTATAGTGAAAACTTTATTTTTGGGGTGATGGGCGGGGATGTTCTTTATTTATACAATCCTTACCACGCGTTAGGTAAATTTAGGTCGTTAATATTTGTATTAAAATTAATTTAGATATTTGATTAAATAATTCACACTTTTTAAACTAAAAAATATTATATAATTTTTTCTTTAAAAATAATTTCTTTTCAATCTTTGCCTTTCTTTTTTATATATCCTTACGTACGTTTATTTATACATCTTTATGTGTGTTTATATATATATTTTGCAATAACATATGTATCATATTATTTTTGTATTCACAGACATTGATTTTTATTTTTTTAATCTTTTAATAATAAACCTAAGTCTGGCTGGAAACCACATTCGTGGTTTCTAAAGGGTGCCTAATCCCTTTCCTTCAAAAAAAATTGAGCCCTTACCTGAATTTCAAACTGGTTTCGTAGATTAAAATAAAGTCATACTTGTTAAATAAATAAATAGGTTTTCTATTTTTCCTTAAAAATTAGGTGGTGACTCTGTACAAAATTAATTATTTTAGAGTCCATAATGTCATACTTGTTTTGAATTTTGATAAAAATTGGATATGACTGTAGGTACAGATTATTCTCATTTCTATATGGATGACAGATACAGATATAATCACTTAGATTAGGTTATACTCCTTAGCAAGAGTATGACACCTCTCCCCAAGGTGAGGTTTTCCCATAAAGGAACTAGACGTTGGACACTATGATTGCTCACATAGTGTATGTCGGTTAGAAGAACCTCCCTAATAGTAAAGACTTTTAGAATAGTTTTTAAAAATAATTCCCTACAGCTTACAGCAAAGAGTAAAGAATAACAGAAAGCTTTTAGAAACTAAGTGTAAAAGCTCATAAATTTTATTCAGATATTGCTTTATATGAGGCATTAGTTACAGATGCAGCTTTTAGATTACAAATATAAAAGTGAGTCCTTTCTACACTTAGACAGCATGATTTAAAGATTGAATACAAGTACAACTTTTAGAAACTAAATGTTATGACTCACTAGATCTATGCAACATGTTTTTCTATTCATGATTATGATTTTCAGTTTTTTCAGATATGCCAGCTTATGTGAGTCATCTACATTTAGCATGCATTCTTTTACAAATTTATGATAATATTGAGATATTGATTTACTTATGCATTCACCCCCATATACTCAGTACAATCCAGAAGTACTGATCCACATATATGTTTATATGCTACGTTGGCTCATAATGTAGGTTTAGGTGCTCTGTTTCAGTAGTGTGAGTGATTTCAAGCATCTCCATCTACATCCCGATAGTTGGTGAGTCTTCATAGTTTGGGGACTTAGTCATTTATTTTTTTAGCTTATTAGTATAGATGATTCAGTATTTTCAAATAGTTCGAGTCAGCTGGGGGTTTGTCCTAATGGCTCTCTAGCATTAGTAGTAGAGGTTTGTCAGATTGTTAGATATGATTCTGATTTTTAGTATTAATTGATCAGACTCTTGAGTTTAATATTTTTTATATATTCTATTTAGATGCTTTTAGCTTAGCTCATACAGAATTTTGCATTTTAGCTTGATTATATATCTATACTTCCCTATTAAGTGTTTTTAGATTTAGTAGATGGCTTATAGGGTTAGGTTAAGGCTACTCGTAGACTTGAGCACCGTATCTCGAGACCTATTTTTGGGGCGTTAGAAACTTGGTATCAAAGCCTAAGGTTATAAGAGTCCTAGGGAGTTAGACAAGCCGTGTTACGTAGAGTCTTGATCAGGGTAGTGAAGCGCGTCACATTTTTTAGCAAGAGGCTATGGGACGTTTTAGGAAATAATCCTTTTCTTTCATGATCTATCGTGCTTATAGTAGCTCTATCTGTTTCTAACTCTTGCTCTTATATGATAATTAAATATGCCTCCTCGTCAAGCTAATGCATATAGAAATGATAACCAGCAACCCCAGCCTGTTGATCCTCTGAATGAGAATGTATCCTATGCCAACTTTTAGGCTGCCTTTCAGGCGTTAGCCCAAGCTGTGACTGCCAATGTTCAGGGAAACCACCAGGCGATAGTCCTATTGTAGCAGAATGAGGATTTAGAAGCATCCAATATTTATGACTTTATGAGAATGAATTCGCTTGAGTTATTTGGTTCAAAAGTAGGTGAGGACCCATAACTTTACTTAGATGAGATAAAGAAAGATCACCCAGATTATGCATGTTGCTGAGGAGGAGAGTGTACAGGTTGTATCCTATAGGCTGAAGGATGTGGCATATGATTGGGTGGTCATATGGAAGAATGGTAAAGGTGAGACTGCAGATCCTATGAGTTGGCAGGTATTTTAGGATGGATTTCTAGACAAAGTTTTTTCACATAAAATGAGAGAATCTAAGGTAGAGGAGTTTGTGAACCTGAGGCAAGGCTCGATGATAGTGAAGGAGTACTGCCTTAAGTTTAACCAATTGTCTAAATATGTCCCTGATACGATGGCTGACCATAGGTCAAGTATGAGTAAGTTTGTTACTTGAGTATTTGGTTTGGTAGTCAAGGAGTGTAGGACTGCCATACTTATTAGGGAGATAGATCTTTCTGGGTTGATGATTCATGCTCAATAGATTGAGGCAGGAAAGTTTAAGGGGGGAGAAGAGAAATAAGAAGGCTAGAATTGGGAAGTTTAAATATGGCTAGATAATGTTTGGAGGGGGAAATCATTCAGAGTTTTAGAATTGTTCATCTATGTCAGAGCCATCTTTAGCCATTGCTCCTGCCCGCAGATCTAGACAGAAGCAGTGGGGTAAGACTTCTATGTCCAGATCTGGCAATAGAGTAAGTGGAAAACCAAATTATCCTCCATGTGCTAAGTGTGGTAAGAAACATCTTGGTGAGTGTTTGTTAGGACAGAAAGGTTGTTATGCTTATGGTAAATTGGGACCTGGAATTAAAAAGTATCCTCATACTAGGCAGGGAAATAGGGATGTTCATCCCCAGACTCAGGCTACTAGCGCACCAGCTCCTCTAGGTCATCCAGTCCCTCCTCAGAGTGTATCATCCAGTATTGGTGGCGGTCAGTGTCAGAATTGGTTCTATGCTTTACTATCCCATCAGGAGCAGAAGGATTCACTAGATGTTGTTTTTGGTATACTTCATGTTTTTCATCTTGATGTTTATGTGTTGTTAGACCCTAGGTTGAATTTCTCTTATGTGACCCCATTAGTTGCAGTAAATTTTGAAATACGTCCTGCAAAGTTTCCTGAGCCCTTCTTAGTTTCTTCCCCAGTTGGTGAGTCAGTTATTGCCAAACAGATCTATAAAAAGTGTCCTATCATTGTCCTTCATAAGATAATATTTGTAGATTTAATAGAGTTAGATATATTTGACTTTAACCTTATTCTTGATATGGATTGGCTCCATTCTTGTTATGCATTTATAGATTGTCGAAACCGAGTGGTGAATTTTTAGTTTCCATATGAGCCAGTCTTTGAGTGGGAAGGTAATTTAGTGTCTCCTAAGAATCATTTCATATCCTATATTAAATCCAGAAAGTTAGATCTCAAAAAGGTTCATCTATCATTTATTTTGAGTAAAAGACACTAAGTCTGAGACTCCAATAGTTCAGTCAGTCCGTGTAGTCAATGAGTTTCCTGATGTCTTTCTCAAAGATTTGCCAGGGGTACATCTCGATAGGAAATATAATTCGGTATTAACCTTCTTCTGGATACTCAGCCCATCTCTATTCCTCTATATTGTATGGCTCCAGCCGACCTTAAGAAGTAAAAAGAGCATCTTAAAGACCTTTTAGATAAAGGTTTCATAAGGCCCAGTATCTCTCATTGGGGCGCTCTCATCCTATTCGAGCAAAAGAAAGATGGTTCTTTGTGAATGTGCATTGACTATTGTCAGTTGAATAAAGTCACAGTCAAAAACAAATATCCTCTTCCTAGGATTGATGACTTATTTGACCAACTCCAAGGTACAAGTTATTTCTCTAATATAGACCTTAGATCTGGCTATCATCAGCTTAAATTAAGGGAATGTGACATTTTAAAAATAGCTTTCAGAACCCGTTACGATCATTTTGAGTTTTTAGTCATGTTATTTAGTCTAACCAATGCCCCAAAAGCTTTCATGGACTTGATGAACCCAGTGTTCAAACAGTATTTAGACATATTTGTCCTAGTCCTTATAGATGATATTATTGTCTATTCTCATAGTAAGGATGATCATGCAAACCACCTTAGAATTATATTGCAAACTCTTAGGGATCACCAGTCATTCGCCAAATTTAGCAAATGTGAATTTTGGCTAAGACCAATAGCTTTTCTCGGTCATATTGTTTCTAGTGATGGTATTAGAGTTGATCCCTAAAAGATAGAAGTAGTAAGAAACTAGCCTAGACCTATTTATCCTTCAAACATTAGAAGTTTCTTGGGTTTAGCTGGCTATTACAGATGTTTTATTGAGGGTTTTTATTCTATTGCATCCCCTATGTCTAGATTAACTCTGAAGAAGGTTAAGTTTCAGTGGTCAGATTCCTGTGAGAAGAGTTTTTAGGAGTTGAAGACTCGACTCACTTCAGCCCCAATTTTAGCAATACATGATGGTATAGATGGGTTTGTTGTATATTATGATGCCTCTGGAATTGTTCAGGGTTGTGTTTTGATGCGGAGAGGTAAAGTCATAGCTTATGACTCTAGACAACTTAAGCCTCATGAAAAAAACTACCCTACCCATGATCTTGAGTTAGCTGTTGTTGTGTTTGCATTAAAAATCTGGAGGCGCTATCTTTATGGGGTGCATGTTGATGTGTTTACGGACCATAAAAGTTTGTAGTATGTATTTACTCAGAGGGAGTTAAATCTTTGTCAGAGAAAGTGGTTAGAATTTTTGAAGGATTAGGATATGAGTGTATTGTATCATCTGGGCCAGGCCAATATAGTGGCAGGCGCCCTTAGTAAATGATCTTGGGTGTATTTATACGCCTAAGCACCATAACTTATCCATGTTTTAGCTAAGTTTAGAGAACAAAATGCCTAGTTTCTTATGTTTTTACTCTACTTCTATGTAATTGAGCTAACAGATATGATTAGCATGATTTCAGGTAGTGATGAGGTAGATGAAGACATAATGGGACTATAGAATGCGGATGGAATATGACATAAGAGAGAGTAGCAGTCTTGACCAAATGTGGTGCCTAGAAACTATGTCCAAGCCTAGTTTGACATTTATAATTAGTTTAGGGACTTAGAAGGAAATTATGAGAGAAAAGATTATTAAAATGTGTAATGCTGAATTTTTATTCATTTATTCATTATTTTGTATTAGTTTTTGAAAGGAGAGTGGCGGCTTAGCTTGGGGAGAGAGAGAAAATGTTTCTTCTCTCTTATTTTCACTATTTGTACACCAAGATCGTCTTCTAGTTTTTGGTATGATGAATATTTATATTGTGATTTTTGTTTTATTCATGAGTAGCTAAGTTTATTAGTTAGGGTTATGGAAGTCTTGTAGCATACAATCTATTACTTTGGGTTTTGAATTCATTATGCATTGATTTATTTACATCATACTCTCTTCGCTTATCTTGAATTCTCATGGTTGCAAACATAGAGGATATGCCTTAAAATGCAACTTGTTCGAAAGAAAGGTTGATGTTTGGAAAAGAGAGTAGTGATAAGAAAATAGGATTACTAACCCCTATTTCATATGTTAATGCCTTAGCAAGATTAACTACTTGGAGATTTCGTATTGTTTTTGGTAAACGCTTTTGATTCGAGAGAACTAAAGTGAATTAGTCCTTGATGGTTGAGAAACACTAAGACTATGTTATTAAATACAATACATTTCTCTGTAAGCACGATGCATGTATAAATTTGTAAAGCCCATAATTAGAAAGTATTGAAAACTACAAGGTGAACATAACCCTAGCTTGCTATTTCTCTGAATTTTAATACTAATACACGTATTTCATCTTGTTAAATCGAAACCATTAATTTGTGAACTAAATCAAATCCCCCTATTTATTTTACGAAAATAAATGATTAAAAGTCAACTAATCTGCATACAACCTAATTAACACCATATTCCCTGTGGGATTCGACCCCAACCTAGTTGGGTTATATATTTGACAACGATCGCTTACTCTCTCGTAAGAGAGGTGTAATTTGGGAATATCAGTAAACTGGCTATGGGAAGTGTTCCTCATGCGGAGAATGATAAGAGAGAACTAGTTTGATAATTTCATTGGTTAGCTAGATTAGGTGTGAGGTTGGTTGACTCAGCTGAAGGGAATGTTTGGGTTCAGAGTAGTTCAGAATCCTTTCTAGTTTCTGAAGTGAAAGAGAAGCAGGATAAGGATTCTAGTTTGGTCAAACTGAACGGTTTAGTTAAGGACCAAAACATAAAGGTTTTCTCCCAAGGGGTGATGATAGGCGTATTTACACGCCTAAAGTGCTATAATTTACCCATATTTTAGCTAAGTTTTGAGGACAAAATATATAATTCATGCACTTTTAGTCCTTTTTTCTGTAAGTGAGCTAACAAACGTGATTAGCAAGTTTTCGGGTATAGATGATGCAGATTTCAGCATTTTATGAATAACTTGACGCCAAAGGAAGCTTCACGAAAGAAGAAAAGGAGAGCTTGGACGCCAAGGACTAAAAGTGACGCATAGAAAACCTGTCCCGGGCAAAAACAACAATTCTAAAGACTTTGGGGATCAGCAGTAACTTATTAGGATTAGGATAATGATGCAGTAACCTAGTAGGATTAGGTTAAGTAATGCAGTAGCTTAGTAGTAATAGGATATGGGTGTTATAAATACCCTATTTTGCTGAAGTTTTTATAATTCCGAATCATTCTAATTCTTCCATTAATTCGAATTCTCATACTTCTACTTTTTATTCAACACTCTCAATTCTTATTCTCTTCATCTATTCAACTCTTAATTTTCACAACAAGAGAAACGCTATTCTTAAAGGAATTCACGCCACAAGCCCTACCAACATATACTACACGTGAGATCTTTATTTTGGTATAATGATAATGTCTATTGTGATTTCCATTGCACTCATGAGTAGCTAAACTTCTCTGTTGGGGTTATGGAAGCCTTATGAGATACTATCTATTGCTATGAGTTTGTGAATTCTTGACACGTATGCTGCTTATATCATTACTCTCTTCATCTTAATACAAATTCTTGTGGTTGCAAACACATAGAATACGCCAGTATAGCATTAACTTGTTCGAAAGAAAAGTTATATGTCTAGAAAAGAGATAATGTCAAGGTAATAGGGCACCAACCCCTGTTAAAAAGTTAGTGCCGTAACTGGATTAACCTCTTGGAGAATTTGTACCGTTAGATACGCTTTAAGCTCGAAATAGTTAAAGTGAAATAATCCTTGATGGTCGAAAGACACCTGGATTTACCATAGAATACAATTCTCTATAAGCACATGCATGTCTGAATTCCGCATAACTCATAGCCAATAGATACGTATAACTCATAAGGTGGACATAACCCCAACTCTCAATTCTCATTGGTTAAACATCTTACTAAACATTCTTTTTTTTTACTTTGCTATTTTCCGTTTTTCACTTTGTTACATTATTGCACGCTACAATCCCCCTTTTCTTTACGAAACTTTCACCAAAAGTCTAATAATCTTTGCTTACTTAGTGACCAAGTGTTCTCTGTGGGATTCGACACCCAACCCAGTTGGGTTCTATATTTGACAACGACCACTTACACTCTTACGAGAGCTGTAGTTTGAGCGTTATTAAATTTTGGCGCCGTTGCTGGGGAATACGGTTGTCTACTAAGTTTGTGATAGTTACTAGACCCTTTGGTCAAAGATTCTCGTACTTTACTTTTAGTTATTGTTTTTTTGTTTTCTGCAGGTTTTTATCCAGTGCATGCCCCATACTCGAAGTTTTGGTCAACCATTATTACCTTTCAATCCTGAACCACATCGTATTGGAAGAATGGAGGCTCTACAGGAAATTGAAAGAAGTGTTGCTCAATAGGAATAGGCTAGACTAGCTGCTCTGGCCGCCGCTCAAGTGCATCAATAGAATATTGATAACCCTGGGCGAGCAACAAATCATGACGATGAGGATCTAGGTGATGATGAGTTACTAAACCCGAGGCGAGATGCTGAGATGGCGACACCAGCCAACAGAAGAGATCGTCAAGTTAGGTTCAGGCCTGAACGCCGAGCCATACCATTCGATGATGATGATGATGATCTTGATGGAGCTGGTGCCACAGGAGCCATTATTCCTCCGCCATTGGCACCCAGAGCCAAGTTCAACATCACGAGTACCATGATTCAGTTATTGCAACTCAAGGGATTATTCGGTGGACTAGCAGGCGATGATCCGAATATGCATCTGATCAACTTTATTTCTACATGCAAGTCATTCGACAATCCTGGCATTGGACAGAATGCAATTCGGTTACGCTTATTTCCATTGTCTCTATCTAGGGAGGCAACTCTATGGTTGAACGGGCTGACTCCTGATTCTATCACTAATTGGAGGCAATTGAAAGACACTTTCCTAGAAAGATTCTTTCTGCCATCCAAGAGAGCACAATTGAGAGATAAAATCAGCAATTTTCGACAGCTTCCAACTGAAGCCCTCCACAAAACATGGGAGAGATTCAAGAAGAAGCTTATGAGGTGCCCAAACTATCACATGACCAATGTTCACTTGATGGAGATACTATATAGATCCTTGAATTCAGTAACTAAACCTGTGGTGGATAATGCGGATGGAGGATCATTTATGGACCTCACCTTTGTTCAGGCAAGTGATATGCTAGACCGGATGACGAAGCAAAGTAGGGCGTGGCATACCAGAGATTCTGAGGTAGCAAGCCCGACTTTTACTATGGGCATGACTACAGAACAAAGGAGACGAGAAGTAGAACATGATCAAGATTTGGCGCACATGAAAACACAAGTGGCTCTTCTTACAAAGCATCTACTATCAGGGAAGACCGAAAAAGTTAATGCAGTTGCGTCAAAAGGAAGAGAGGAATCCTATTCTGAGGAAGAAGCCAACTACGTAAACAATCAGGGGGGTTTCCGAGGCAATGCCCAAGGAAACCATGGTCGGAACTATTATGATAATTCTGGAAACAAGGACCGGGATCAAGGTAGTTGGAAGAACAAGACTGACAGGAGTGGCGTGTATATACCTCCTGGACGACGAGAGGCCACTGCATCAGGTTCGGGAAATATGTCAATGGAAGATATGATGGCTAAGCTATTAAAAGGAGTGGAAGCAACCAGCACAGGAGTAACTGAGGTAATAAATGACTTAGCCTCAATGAACCAATTGGTTGACTCACATTCCACTTCAATAAAACAGCTGGAACAACAATTGAGTCAAATTTCAGCCATATTAAATCAAAGAAAAGCTGGCACCTTACCAAGCGACACAGTGCAAAACCCAAGAAACAATGGAACATGCATGGCTGTTACTACCAGAAGTGGCAAAGTGCTGGAAAATTCATCCCAAAGCAAGCAAGTGGCCGAAGATATCATAGGAGATGATGCCGTTGAAACTGATGAAGACGTTCATGACGTTAGTCCTCGACGTCCACAGCCTGAAAAGATCTCCGAACCTAAGCATGATGAAAAGAAAGTCGTGGAGAAAACAATTCCCCTTCCACCACCTCCTTTTCCGCAAAGATTAAAGAAGAGAGCTGATGATACCAAGTTCAATAAATTCATGTCAATGTTAAAATAGCTGACCATTAATGTTCCCTTGGTTGAGGCACTAGAACAAATGCCAGGCTACGTAAAATTTATGAAGGATCTTTTAACAAAGAAGCGAGCAGCAAGTGGTGAGTTGATCGATGTTGTTCATCATTGTAGTGCAATTGCTACCAGATCACTAGTTCAGAAGAAGGCAGACCCAGGAGCCTTCACTATTCCTTGTACTGTCGGATCTTTGAATTTTGCCAAGGCAATATGCGATTTAGGAGCCATCATCAACTTGATGCCATTATCCATTTACAAAAAGTTGGGTTTGGGTGATCCTACTCCAACCAATATGAGGCTTGTGATGGCTGATAGGTCGGTAAAATGACCTGTTGGTATTTTATGTGATGTATTGGTGAAGGTTTCTTCATTCATCTTTCCGGCGGACTTCGTTATTTTGGATTGTGAGGTAGACTCTGAAGTTCCCATAATCTTGGGGCGCCCTTTCCTTGCAACAGGAAGTGTGCTTATTGATTTAAGAGCTAATGAGCTTCTATTCCGAATGAATGACGAAGTAGTCCGCTTTGATGTATGTAAATCAATGAAGCAACCCAAAGATCTGAACGTGTTCTCAGTAGCTGATGTTTATATTGATGATGAGAAAGAATTACCCGTAGAGGAGCAGCTGTTGATGACCCATTGGCGGTTGTGCTTATGAATGTTGGGCATAAGGATGCTGAAAATTATGAAGAAACTATTTGTGCTCTAAAAGGATTAGGGTCATATCCTCATGCTTCCAAGAAGTTGGACCTTGATCTCAAAAATCGACCAACACCACCAGCTAAACCTTCTATTGAGGAGCCACCCACGTTAGAATTGAAGGAGCTGCCTAGTCATCTAAAGTATGCATTCTTAGTAAGAGGTAACACACTTTCGGTTATTGTGGCGGAAGATTTGGGTGAGCAGCAAGTTACAGCTCTCATCACGGTTCTACGAAAGTACATGAGAGCCATCGGTTGGACCATCGCTGATATCATTGGTATTCCGCCTGGGATTTGTACACACAAGATTCAGCTGGAAGAAAATTGCTTACCCACTATTGAGCATCAAAGGCGTCTGAATCCACCTATGCAAGAGGTGGTGAAGAAAGAAATTATTAAATGGTTAGATACAGGGGTTGTGTATCCAATCTCCGACAGTAAATGGGTAAGCCCGGTACACTGTGTACCAAAAAAAGGTGGCATGACGGTAGTTGCAAATGAAAAAAATAAGTTAATTCCACTTAGACCTATCACAGGGTGGAGAGTATGCATGGACTACCGTAAGCTGAATTCGTGGACCCTTAAAGATCACTTTCCAATGCCCTTTATTGACCAAATGCTTGATCGATTAGCAGGGAAAGGATGGTTTTGTTTTTTAGATGGTTATTCCGGCTATAATCAGATATGTATCGCCCCCGAAGATCAAGAGAAGACAACGTTTACATGCCCCTATGGTACGTTTGCCTTCAAACATATGCCATTTAGGCTATGTAACGCACCCGCCACTTTTCAGCGTTGTATGATGTCCATTTTTTTTGATATGGTGGAAGACACGCTGGAGGCATTCATGGACGATTTTTCAGTTGTGGGTGAGTCGTTTGAATCATGCTTGACAAATCTAAGTATGGCGTTGCAGAGATGTGTTGAATTCAACCTAGTGCTGAATTGGGAGAAGTGCCACTTTATGGTGAAAGAAGGTATTGTTCTTGGGCATAAAATCTCCAAAAGAGGAATTGAGGTGGATCGAGCTAAAATCGAAGTTATCGAGAAACTACCACCCCCAATTTCGGTCAAAGAAGTTCGTAGTTTCCTCGGTCATGCAGGTTTTTATCGAAGGTTTATCAAAGATTTCTCCAAAATTGCTAGTCCATTATGCAAACTTTTGGAGAAAGATGCAAAGTTTGACTTCAATGAGGATTGTATAAAGGCATTTGAATGCCTCAAAGAGAAGCTAATTGAAGCTCCTACCATGGTAGCACCAGATTGGTCTTTACCATTTGAAGTCATGTGTGATGCTAGCGGGGTAGCTTTGGGTGCTGTACTTGGATAGAGAAGATAAAGGTTATTCCATTCAATCTACTATGCAAGTAAGGTCTTGAACGAAGCCCAGAAAAACTATACTATCACAGAACAAGAGCTTCTAGCAGTTGTGTATGCCTTCGAAAAGTTTCGTGCTTATTTGTTGGGAACCAAAGTGATAGTTCATACAGACCATGCAACCCTTAGATATCTGATGACAAAGAAAGATGCAAAACCAAGGCTAATTCGATGGGTATTGTTGCTGCAAGAATTTGATTTCGAGGTAAAAGATAGAAGAGGTTGCGAAAACCAAGTGGCTGATCATCTATCTAGACTCGAGAAGGAGCATATAGCACAGCAAGATCTTGAGATTGACGATGCCTTCCCTGATAAAGAGATTTTAGCCACAATGATGGAGGAGTTACCATGGTATGCAGATTTTGCAAACTTCATGGTAAGTAATGTGATGCCTACGAATCTATCATTTCATCAAAAGAGAAAGTTCATGCATAACGTGAGACACTATTTCTGGGATGAGACATATTTGTTTAGACGATGCGCGACTGGTGTTATCAGGCGATGCATATCCTATGTTGAGGTGCCGAATATATTGGAAGCATGTCACACTTCCCAAGTTGGGGGACATCACGCAGGAAATCAAACAGCAAAGAAGGTATTGCAAAGTGGCTATTATTGGCCTTCGATATTTAAAGATGCCTACGACTTTGTGAGAAGATGCGACCAATGTCAGAGACAAGGTGCGATTCCGAAACACCATGAGATGCCCATGTCGAAAATTCTTGAAGTAGAGCTCTTTGATGTCTGGGGTATCGATTTTATGGGTCCATTAGTGAATTCGTTTGGCATGAAATATATCCTAGTTGCTGTAGATTATGTTTCAAAGTTGATCGAAGTAGTAGCATTGGCTGATAATGAAGGAAAACGTGTTGTTGCATTCTTGAAGAAAAACATCTTCTCTCGTTTTGGGGTACCACGTACTATCATAAGCGATGGAGGATCTCACTTTTGCAACAAACTGTTCAAATCCGTGTTGGCAAAATATGGTGTCAAGCAACATAAGGTAGCCACGCCTTATCACCCACAAACTAGTATACAGGTAGAGGTTTCCAATCGAGAGATCAAGCAAATCCTTGCTAAGACTGTAAATGCGAATAAGAAAGATTGGTCTTGGAAGTTGGACGATGCACTATGGGCTTATAGGACTGCATTCAAAATGCCAATTGTTATGTCCCCGTACCAACTAGTTTATGGGAAAGCTTATCATTTGCCTATTGAGCTCGAGCACAAAGCATTGTGGGCGTTGAAGCAACTGAATTTGAATTGGGATGATGCTATGAACTTGATGTTGGAGCAGCTGAATGAGATGGATGAATTCCGTCTACATGCATATGAAAGATCATACCTCTACAAGGAGTGGATGAAAAAGTATCATGATCAGTGGATTGTTCAACGAAACTTCCAAAAGGGTGATATGGTACTTCTTTTCAATTCCAGACTAAAGCTACTCCCAGGTAAGTTAAGGTCCAAATGGTCTGGTCCGTACAAGATTAGCCAAGTCTACTCGTCTGGAGTAGTTGATCTAGAAGACAATAATAGTGTTGTCTTTAAGGTGAATGGCCAACGAGTAAAACCATATATCGGGCCCCTTGACTCGATGAACTATATGGCCACCATCTATCTCGACGAAGTTTAAGTACTCGAGGTAACTATGTCGTGCCGCGACAATAAATCAAGTGCTAGATGGAAGGCAACCCATCGTTATTTTTTCGTTTCCTTCGCATTTATTTTTACTAAATAAAAATCCAAAAAGAAGAGTCGAGCCACGACCGAAACTAAGGCGCTTGATGGGAGGCAACCCATCGTTTTAATCATTTTTGTTGTTTTTGAGTGCATGTAGGTGCAAGAGGTGTAAAGGAGAAGATTGGTTTCAAATTTTGATTTGGAAGTATTGCATGTTGAAGGTGGTAAGTAGGAATGAAGAAGCAAAAGGCTATGGGTGAGGCATTGCTTATGAAAATATAGGCAAAGAACAAGGCAAGGCCTATGTAAATCTAGGCCACGAACAAGGCAAGGCCTATGCTATGGCCTAAGCTCTCGGATTCTAGAGTGCCATAGCATAGGCGCCGCCTATGCTCAACAACGCCATAGCATAGGCGCCGCCTATGCAAAAGCATTTTATCTCTGAATCTCATATGCCATGGCATAGGCACCGCCTATGCCTAACAATGCCATAGCATAGGCGCCGCCTATACCCAACAATGTTTTGCAAAAGGCGCCGCCTATGCCAAGCATAGGCAAAGCATTAGGCGCCGCCTATGGTCACTTTTTGTCTCCAAATCCAATTCTAAATGGGTCAAAACCCAACCCAATCTTGTCCTATAAATAAGAACTTAGTCTTAGAACAAAAATGCATTGCCAATCCAACCTAAGCATCGCCTACCTCTCCAAATTCTCTCAAAAATTTTCCTTTTGCTCTTTTACTTTGCAAGAACACCTTCCGAGGCCATCAACCAAGTAAGTACTTCTTTGTTCTTCTTTTATATTCCGTAAGTACTACACTACTACGCTTATAAAGAATTGTTAAATCTTGAAATAGTAGTAGTGATTTGAATGTGCTTGGTTTGTTATGATACATCTAATTGAGTGAAAGAATACATGTGGGTGCTCTTGACTTGGTTCCAACTTGTATTTGATTTTGATACACTGTCATACTTTTGCTGAGTCGACATGGTGAAGTTAATTGCATAATCTTCAAAATTGAATGCTTGAATGTTTGAATGACTCATTCATCGAGATAAAGATCATGATTGAATACAAGCATAAGATGTTGTGATTATTTTCTATACCATAAACTTGATTCAATCTCTACATGGTCGTCCTGTTCCAAAAATGCATTAATCCAAACCATAAAGGATGGTCAAGATTACATGACATAGAGTTGAAAAGAATAGTTAAAGATAACATGCAAGTATGACTGTGCTGAACATATTGTTGGAACATATCGCCTATATGTATGTCGATGAAGTCTGAGTAATCGACATCACTCACTTAATTAGTTTGTACAAACAAATTAAGTGTGGGGTGGTGCTACTATAGTTTGTTTGTCGATTATATCTTCCGAGATGAAGCTAACATGACTCTATTAAGATCTCAGGTAGAATGTCTTCAAAAAGGACGACAAGGAAAAGAAAAAGCGTCCACCTCACAAAAAGGTAAGAAAAGAGGAAGAAAAGAGCAAGCTAAATCCTCCTCGCTGCAAATACCTCGATGCACTCTTGGAATCAGTTTTTTCTCATTTATTTTCCACTGAGGACAGTGTGTCCCGTCTAAGTGTGGGGTGCTGGTATTTGTATTCTGTATTTCTTTGCCTACATACATTTATTTATTTGATTTTTAGTAGTAGTTAAATTTTCAAAAAAATTTAGATTTTGATGCATAAAATTGTTCTGATAGGCGGCATGGTATTATGACAAGAGTTTGTGCTAAGATCATTACTATTGAGACGTTTAGGCTCCAAGTGTGACTCATTATGTGATAAGTGTGTGGTTTAATTCCTTCATATGTTGGGTCAAAAGTCTATACTGCTCCCAATAAAGTCGACCATGTGCCTTGTGTGTGTGAGATGATAGTATATTCTATGTTTGTGGCTGATGCTAGAACTTGCCTGGTATGTATGTAAAGCGAAATAAAGAGTGTGAGTTTTGGAGATGATTTAGGCATTTCTTTGGCAACCTGTGATTGTTTACCTTCGTTTTATCTACCCATGGACATCATCCTAGATAACCCCCTTTGAGCCTTTAGCCTATTTTCTTTGACAGCCTCATGTGTAAGCCTAATCCATTTTTTCAAGACCATAATTTGATCCAAATTCCTAAGTGCTTTAAATTGTAAAGTCATGTGACAGAATAAGAGGAAATTGGGTGAGAGTAGTGCCTTAAAGTGAATTGGTACTTGAATTCGTTATGAAAAAGAATGGTTATTATAGAGGTGTGTTATAAAAAAAAAAGAAGAGAAAAATGAAAAGAAAAATAAAAAGTTAATTCTGTTCAAAAGTGAATAACAAAAGAGGTGAGAAGGGGTGGTAGATTAAAATAAAATAGAAAGGTTGTTTGAAAGAAAGTGTTAATGGCATAATGTGACGTATTAAAGCGCTTAGGAACATAGTCACTATTTATGGCCAAAATAGTCCTACCCGTCCCTTAGCCTACATTACAACCTGTAAAAGACCTATTTGATCCTAAGCTTAACATTCTGATATTTAGTGGAGCATTACACTAAGGGCAAGCCTATGGTCATCAGTCGCAACATATGAATTCTTTGTGAGAGTGAGAGCAAGGATAATCTTATACCCATGTTCGAGATATATACAATACTTGTGAGTGATTATGGGTGACATATTGTGAGACACACATGGTTAATGAGTTTTGGGTAGTCGTATATGAATCTTTGTGCCTTAACTTTTGAATACGAATTAACCATCATCACGAGTCTATATTAGAGGTTGAATTGTTTCTAGAAGTGATCAGAAAACTACTCTTTGTTAATAATTGTCATGCCTATCTTGATGAATATTTTGTGTTGATACTGTGAAACCCTAAGTGGATGTTTAGAAGGACATGATATTTTGTTCGAGGACAAACAAAGCTTTAAGTGTGGGGTGTTGATGATAGGCGTATTTACACGCCTAAAGTGCTATAATTTACCCATATTTTAGCTAAGTTTTGAGGACAAAATATATAATTCATGCACTTTTAGTCCTTTTTCCTGTAAGTGAGCTAACAAACGTGATTAGCAAGTTTTCAGGTATAAATGATGCAGATTTCAGCATTTTATGGATAACTTGACGCCAAAGGAAGCTTCACGAAAGAAGGAAAGGAGAGCTTGGACGCCAAGGACTAAAAGTGACGCATATAAAACCTGTCCCGGGCAAAAACAGCAATTCTAAAGACTTTGGGGATCAGCAATAACTTATTAGGATTAGGATAATGATGCAGTAACCTAGTAGGATTAGGTTAAGTAATGCAGTAGCTTAGTAGGAATAGGATATGGGTGTTATAAATACCCTATTTTACTAAAGTTTTTATAATTCCGAATCATTCTAATTCTTCCATTAATTCGAATTCTCATACTTCTACTTTTTATTCAACACTCTCAATTCTTATTTTCTTCATCTATTCAACTCTTAATTTTCACAACAAGAGAAACGCTATTCTTAAAGGAATTCACACCACAAGCCCTACCAACATATACTACACGTGAGATCTTTATTTTGGTATAATGATAATGTCTATTGTGATTTCCATTGCACTCATGAGTAGCTAAACTTCTCTGTTGGGGTTATGGAAGCCTTATGAGATACTATCTATTGCTATGAGTTTATGAATTCTTGACACGTATGCTGCTTATATCATTACTCTCTTCATCTTAATACAAATTCTTGTGGTTGCAAACACATAGAATACGCCAGTATAGCATTAACTTGTTCGAAAGAAAAGTTATATGTCTGGAAAAGAGATAATGTCAAGGTAATAGGGCACCAACCCCTGTTAAAAAGTTAGTGCCGTAACTGGATTAACCTCTTGGAGAATTTGTACCGTTAGATACGCTTTAAGCTCGAAAGATTTAAAGTGAAATAATCTTTGATGGTCGAAAGACGCCTGGATTTACCATAGAATACAATTCTCTATAAGCACATGCATGTCTGAATTTCGCATAACTCATATCCAATAGAGACGTATAACTCATAAGGTGGACATAACCCCAACTCTCAATTCTCATTGGTTAAACATCTTAATAAACATTCTTTTTTTTTACTTTGCTATTTTCCGTTTTTCACTTTGTTACATTATTGCACGCTACAATCCCCCTTTTCTTTACGAAACTTTCACCAAAAGTCTAATAATCTTTGCTTACTTAGTGACCAAGTATTCTGTGTGGGATTCGACACCCAACCCAGTTGGGTTCTATATTTGACAACGACCGCTTACACTCTTACGAGAGTTGTAGTTTGAGCGTTATCAAGGGGGAGATGGTGTGTTAAGATACCAGAGTAGATTGTGTATTCCATATGTTGATGATTTGAGGCATAGGATTATGGCAGAAGTGCATGGTGAACATTTTTCCATTCATCCAGGAGCCACCAAGATGTACCATAATCTACGAAAAGTCTATTAGTGGAGTGGTATGGAGAAAGATATAGTAGAATTTGTAGCCAAGTGTGTGACTTGTCAACAGGTTAAGGTAGAACACCAAAGACCTAGTGGCATATTACAGGAGTTTGGTATTCCCACTTGAAAGTGGAAAGAGGTAAAAATGGACTTTGTGACTGGATTACCCAATTCACATCGTCAGCATGATATGATTTGGGTTATAGTAGACAGATTAACCAAATCAGCTTATTTCTTGCTAGTTCACACGTCCTACATAGCTGAAGATTATGCTAAGTTGTACATCAGAGAGTTAGTTAGATTTCATGGAGTTCCCTTGTCCATCATCTTAGATAGGGGTTCTCAGTTTACCTCTTAATTTTGGAAAGCCTTTCAGAAGGGTCTTGGTACCCAAGTTCATCTCAGTTTAATTTTTCATCCGCAGGAAGATGGTCAGACAGAGAGGACCATTCAGGCTTTAGATGATATGTTGAGGGCATGTGTTCTTGATTTCAAATGCAGTTTAGATGACCACTTTCTATTGATTGAGTTTGCCTACAATAACAATTACCATTTTAGTATTCAAATGACCCCATTTGAAGCTCTTTATGGGCAGAGATATATATCACCCATCGGTTGGTTCGAAGTAGGTGAGGCCAATTTGATTGGGCTAGATATTGTGTTTGAAGCCATGGAGAAAGTTCAGACGATTCGAGAGAGATTGAAAGCAGCTCAGCATTGTCATAAATCTTATGCAGACGTAAGAATAAGAGATATTGAGTTTAAAGTGAATGATCTTATTTATCTGAAGGTTTCACCCATGAATGGGGTGAAGAGATTTGGCAAGAACGGGAAGCTTAGTTCTCTATATGTAGTCCCTTACCAAATTTTGAGTCATGTTGGGAAGGTAGCGTATGAGCTTGAGTTACCCGCAGACTTGTCATCAGTTCATCCAATGTTCCATGTATCCTTATTGAAGAAGTGCATGGATAATTTGGCTATTGTAGTCCCTCTAGAAAGCACAGATATTCAAAATATCCTTTCATATGAAGAACTTGTAGTAGAGATTCTTGATCATCAGATCCGGAGACTAAGGAACAAAGAAGCTCCCTTTGTCAAAGTTCTATAGCAAAATTAGTCTGTTTCTTAGGAAGCAGAAGCAGACGTGTGAGCCACGTATCCTTATTTCTTTTCCACAAACTCAGATTTAGCCGAAGGTAACAGTCCTCCTTAATTCATTTCTTTTCCAGTGTCTCAGATTCAATTATATAGTTATATTCATGTAAATTCATGCATTCGTAGATTTATTCAGTCGCTCAGTATGAGTTAGATTTAGTCATGCAACTTGCTTCAATTGCGCATGCCAGCATATAGTTTCAGTTCTTCAGTATCTTCAGTTTAACTAGTCTCATTCGAGGACGAATGCTCCCAAGGGGGAGATATTGTAATACCCCTTATTTTTTCTAGCTCAGTTTAGCTCCTAGAATACCAAGGGAAAACTTTGAAAATGAATAAATCTTGATATATGTAGAATTTTTATGCTCTAGACCCACCAATGTGTAGATAATTGACTCAGCTTTCCAACGATACCACTTTCGCCTTAATCTGATACTCTGTTAAGAAACTATGGTAATTTTAGTGAAAATAGTAGGGCATTTCAACAGGCACCGCATCGCGGTGAAGGACAAAATTGCAATTATCTGATTTCCAGTGGAGCACCGCGATTATGTCACATTGCGATGAAACTCCAGTTCCCGTTCGTCACTTTCCAGTAGCTCATCGCGATTTGCTTGTATCGCGTCAAAATCCCAAATTAGACGGTCACTGCATTGCGGTGAAGTGCATAATGGCACTTGTCCTTTTCCACTGCGCAACGCAATTACGCTGCATCGCGCCAGAGGCCAAAATGACAATTTAATCTTTTCCAGTAAGCCACCGTAATAGCGGTACATCGCGGTGGGTAGAAAAATTGGGATATTTCCAGTTCTGAGTAAAATACTAAAAAGGCAATCTAGTTATTTCCCCAGCCCCCAATTCGTGAATAACACTGAATTAATCCTATTCTAAGCCTATTATGCTCACTTTTCATCAACTTTCCCTCAAAGAAACCCTAGAACATCAAACCTTAATCTCCAAAAAATCTAACTTTCACCATTCTTTTTCTAAGATAGCTCAAAATTAAAGATTTCCACTTTAAGATCTTCAAGAAATCATCTTCAAAAGCACAAATAGGAATTCAATTCAAGTTTCTTCATAAATTTCATCAATTGAGGTATGAGGGATTTTTCAACAAGGATAATCCTTTCATCCTTGGGTCCAAAATTAGTTTTGAAGTTGATTTTTATATGAATTTACATGAGATTCAAATTAGGGTTCATACCCAATATTTCTATTTGCATGATTATGAGATTACAAGTGATTTAGTTATTGAATTGCATGTTTTCTTTCGTATTTTCATGCGTATGATATAAATTTTCAGATTCTGAATTGAATTAGCATTATTCTTATTATCAAGCATAAACTTTATGATGATTTGACAAGAATTTGATGCATGGGTTATTAAGTCGTAGTTTGAATATTGATATTTCAAGAATGACTATGCTCTAAGCATCCCATAAATAGTTATTTTCAGATTTTGATAAAGATTTGATCTTTTGATAGTAGCGGAGACATGGAATCCACTTTATAGTTTCAGTTATAGTTTAAATTAACAGATATACAGTTGGTTTTCATTATAAACCATTATACTAGTTTTTAAAGTGGATTTCCTACAGAATGAGCATATAGATTAAAGGGAGCAGTATTTAGTACCGAGTTGGGTATGTTCATACGCCCCAGAACTTCGAGCCAACGTAGGTATAGATTATCAGATTATTCCTATTTCTATATGAATGACAGATACAGATGTGATCACTTAGATTGGGTTATACTCCTTAGCAATAGTATGACATCTCTCCCCCTACGTGAGGTTTTCCCATAAGGGAACTAGACGTTGGACACTATGATAGCTCACATAATGTATGTCGGTTAGAAGAACCTCCCTTACAGTAAAGACTTTCAGAATAGTTTTTAAAAGTATTTCCCCACAACTTACAAAAAAGAGTAAAGAATAACAGAAAAACGTTTAGAAACTAAGTGTAAAGACTCACAAATTATATTCAGAGATTGCTTTATATGAGGCATTAGTTACAGATATCAGTTTTCAGAATACAGATATAAAAGTAAGTCCTTTCTACTCTTAGACAACATGATTTAAAGATAGAATACAAGTATAGCTTTTAAAAACTAAATGTTATAACTCACTAGATCTATGCAACATGTTTTGCTATTCATAATTATGATTTTTAGTTTTTTTCAGATATTCCAGCTTATGTGAGTAATCTACATTTAGTATGCATTCTTTTATAAATTTATGATAATATTGATATATTGATTTACTTGTGCATTCACCCCATATACTCAGTACAATCCAGAAGTACTGATCTACATATACGTCTATGTGGTACATTGTCTCATAATGTAGGTTCAGGTGCTCAGTTTCAGCAACGTGAGTGATTTCGAGCATCTCCATCTACATCCCGATAGTTGGTGAGTCCTCATAGTTTAGGTACTTAGTTATTTAGTTTTTCATCTTATTATTATAAATAATTCAGTATTTTCAGACAGTTCTAGTCAGCTGGGGGTTTGTCTCAGTGACTCTCTAGCATTAGTAGTAAAGGCTTGTCAGACTGCTAGATATGATTCAAATTTGTAGTATTGATTGATCAGACTCTTGAGTTTAATATTTTTAGATATTATATTCAGACATTTTCAGCTTAGCTCATACAGAATTCCATATTTTAGCTTGATTATATATCTATACTTCCTTATTATGATTTTTAGATTTAGTAGATGGCTTACAGGGTTAGCTTAAGGCTACTCGTAGTCATGAGCACTATGTGACATCTTGGGAATCATTTTTGAGGCATTATAAATGGTTAGCCTGAGGGATCATTCAGGCTCTAGAGGACACATTGAGAGCCCGTGTGATTGACTTTGGTAGTCATTGGGACCATTTTATTTTGTTGTGTGAGTTTTGTCAATTAAGAGGATATCTTTTGTACGTACGTACGTATGTATGTATGTATGTATGTATGTATGTATGTATGTATGTATGTATGTATGCATGAGAGAAATGGTTATGCAAGAATCTGAAAATACAACAAAAGGGTTTCAATAAATTAGAGAAAATTCAAAGAGATTGTGAGGTATATGAGAGCATTTGACGGACGTTTAATATGTAGAAGAAGGGGTGAATTTAATTATATGTGATGTTGGAATAAAAAAAATGATGTTGCAAATATAATTTCTTAAAGGTAAAAAAAAAGAAGAAAAATTGGGTTGAAAAATTTCAGCAAAACAATTAACGGCGACAGGGGTATATATGGCCCAAAACTTGGCAGCAGGGATATATATGATCCAAAACTTAACAACAGAGGTATATATGGATCAAAACTTGGATGGAAAGGGTATTGATGAGTTAAAATTTTAACGGAGGATATATCTGAACATTTTTACAATGTTTAGGAGCATATTTATCCCTTTTCCCTAATTAAAATCCACTCATGCTCGAAAAGTATATATTTAATTATGTGATTTCTATTACCATTATCTTATTTAAGTGTCATTGGAGAAATGCCTTAAATTTAGTCATAGTTGACGTAAGAAATCAGTCATTATGTAGTAGTTGCAAATATTGATTTGCTTAACTTTAGAGTTGGAAATACTGTGAAAAATAATATCCTCAATTTCAAATCTGTTATAAATGTATTTACATTATAGTTAATGTCTATCAAAATTTACTTTGATATCTATTAGGATTTGAAGCATTCGTCTTTTACTCAGACTAGGAGTAAATTTTTCCTATAAATAGAGGGATTTTGTTCATTATATTTACAATCTTATGATCTCTTATCCCTCAAGAAGAAATAAAAATTACTCTCTCTATTCTCTCTACTCTTCTTCTTTATTTTTATTATTTTATAATAAAATCTAGTTTTTTTTATTATTATTTTATAATAAAATCTAGTTTTTTTTTTTTTAAAAAGGGTTGTCAGCCCTTTATTATAAATAAAAAAGGGTAATTACATCCGGGTCCAAATCGATCCGGTCCACAAAAAGGAAATAACGATGTAAAACCACATTCTAGAAAATTAAAAAAGGAAAGTGCCTTAAACCGATGGACTTCTCCGCTGAAATTCTTCATTTTCGATCACTGAGCCTACGTACTAGTGGCGTGTCTACATCCCTTTGATCTAGGAAACTTCAGCTAATATCATCTTGATTAATGCTCCTTCATCCCATTAAAATTCCCAAATAATCAAGCTAAGTATACATTTTTCCTCTTTAACAATTGGAGCTTGATGCTTTCATTTTCCTGCATTTGACTTAGTTAGTATTGTGGTGTTGTCTATACCAGTAGTTATTATGCATCTTAACTTTATTTTTCAATAACTGTGTAGCTGAATCTGGCAATAAAGTGACCCTTTTACAATTTTCCTTCATATTCTTTTAATTGGTGGATTGAATTTCATTCGAAATTAATACCACCACCTAATCTCCAAAATTAGTAGGATAATTTTAAATCCATCGTGGCCTAATCCAAGAGCTATGTATGAGGTAACTCAATAGAAAGCAGCCAAATTTGTACCGATTTCATCCACTCAGCACACACAGATCTTGATTTGGTGTCTTTTACACCTCAAAGAGTTCTCACCAGGTGCTAATACTCAAATCAACTAGAAATTCCTCTCATCTCATGTGTTTTGAATGACTGGAAATAGTACTATATGCGTGCTACCTAACTTGTTACCTGTAATGTTTCTTTTATCACTGTGAGAGCCTAAGTATCTGCTTGTTGTCTTTAATCTCTTCAAGAAAAATCTGACTTCAACTTAATAGCTTAGTTACTTTTGTGTTCTTCTGATGTATGTTGTTCTATGTTTTTCTAACTTAACTATACTTCTTCCTTCTGTTGGTACCTCTGAAAAATTATTGAACTGAAATGCACCTGCATCTAACTCTTTTCCTTTTATTTCATCAAATATATTACTGTCAAATATTATTTTTTGTTTCGTTCCTTCATCATTTAAATATTCTTACTTTGTTATTATTTTTATATCTTCTTCAGTCATTTGATTCATCTATTTCACTATCTATTTCAGTATCTGTTTCGTTTTCTGAAATTTCATATATACTATCTTCACTTTCTAATTCATAATCTATATAATCTATTTGCATATACTGTATCATCTATTTTTATTTCTGATATTTGTTTATTTTTTGAATTTTTAGGTAATTTACAATCTCTAGCTAAGTTCCTAACTTTCATGCGGATAACTAGATTAAATAAAATAGATACCATTTGTAGGGGGTGCGGATAACTAGATTAAATAAAATAGATTTATTATATCTAATGAATCTATTCTTTTTTGTGCGTGGATATTTCTTAGATTTTGTTTCAATATTTTTTAATAGTTTTTTTCTTTTGTAACATGTATTCATTAATTTATTTGGTTTATTATTTTATCCTGTAGTAACTGCAGAGTTACAAATTTCTGTATAATAATTTATTCTATCTGTACTGTAGTGTATATCTAATTCTAGATTTTCTATGTCATTTATTATCTTGTGTTGTTCTTCTCGTAGTGAGTTTTTTAAATTATATAAACTATCACATGTACTTTTTTCTAAATTTTCTAAGGTTTTTTCTATCCATATTAACTTTTCTTTTAGATTTTCCATTATTTTTCTAATTCGGTTTCTATAATTAATTTCATTATTTAGATTATCTTGGTTTTCTCTAGTTTTTCTAATATATTCTAACATCCACATTCTTGATCTGAATAATATCCTTCTGGGTAAATTTCTTCCTATAACTGTTCTAATCAATTTATGGTTTCTATTTCATAGTCTATTACCTTTTCTAGTATTATTTTCTTAGTATCTATAATTTCTATATCTTTAAGTATATATATAAGATTAAAATTTTAAGATAGTCTAAATGATCTATTTTTTAAAATTGGTATTTTATAGTTATTTGTTTTAGCCTTAATAGTTTTTGCATATTTTTATTAAGAGATTTTATATATTTTTTATTTTTCATGTATTTGTCTACATTTGTTTTTATCCGTTTTTCTAGTATTTGTTTATTCCGCATATCTTTTTCTAAAAATTCTACGTAATTTATCATGATAAGTATTTATAAGAATAGTTAGGTAGACATGGTATATAATTTACTCTAGTCATGTAATATTCACCAAATGTTTTTTCTAATATAATTTTTCTTATATCTGCTACATTTATATCTCTAAGTGCATACAAAATAAGTATCTTAAATCTATCTACCATCACATCAGATATATTATCATTCATTTTCATAAAATTGCTTTTTTCAAAATATTTCCTTCAACCATGTACATAATAAAATATGGTCATCTCAGATACTATATACTAGATTATTCTTAAATAACATGTTCTTCGGTCACTATTAGCATGGTAATTTGGATACTTTTTCCCTTAAACAGCGCCTCGACTCTGGTTACTCGCCGCCACGGCTTCTCGCCTCATTGGTTTCACCTTTAGGATGACATAGTTCTTTAGGAATTTTTCTCCGTTTCTACTTTGCTAATAAACTTTTTAACATATTATTCTTCGAATAATTCTACTATAAAGTAACTAATATGAATTTATTTTATCATATCATGATTGTTAGAAACTATGAATTTAGCTATTCATAATCATAAATAGATATACCTGTTCAGGTAGCTTTGATATTTCTGAAGTTTTTTCCTCCATAGTTTTTTCCATTAAAGTGTATATGTTTTATTAACTGGGCAAAATATTTTTTATGGAATAAAGAGAGTTTTTGCTTAATCGTGAGAAGACTTGCCTTGTAATGCCTTCTGCCTTTCTTATTTATAAAACGAAAGAATGCATCTTTACATCTGTGTACACGGTTTTTTAATGTTTACAAAAAACAAATAAAAGTCAAAAATCCTACATGGCTAAAAAGTAACCTAGGGGCCTAGAAAGTCTTACAAAATACAAACTACATTTAATGCTACCCTATTATCTCTTACGTAAACACTTTAAAATTTATACAAATTCATACAATAAGATTAAATATTTTGATATCTTGTCTTCCGTTTGTTGTCGTATCTGTCATATCTCCATTATTGCTTCTTATCTTATCTTTCAGCTGTCATCTTGTCTTCTTGATTTTTTATTCTAGATGTACTTCTGGAATAATATTATCTTCTCCATAACACCTCGAACATTGGTGATCTGGATATTTATGTCCAATTATTTTGCAATATCTTGTTAGTAGTCTGTCAGAAATAAATTTTTTTTTAATAGCTCGTGCAGTAGATGGTTTCTCTGGATTGAGGAGTGTCATTATCCATTGTCTTACATTCTCCATATCTGTTGGTCGTAGCTCTTTTGAATTCGAGTAAATCATTTGGTGATCTCTCGAGTAGTAGCTCCATATTGGATTTCCATTTATATAGTTATTTGCTAATTCTTGTATAATCGTAGATAGTCCAATAAGTCTTTTATTTGCGTAGAATTCTGGTATCTCGATTCTAGGTATTTCCGGTTGTTGCGCAATATCTTCTGGTATAATCATATCTCTCGTTAATGCTATCTTTACGACTTGTATAACTGGTTTTATCTCGTCATATAATATCTCCGCAGGTGCAGTATAACACTTTATATAAAATAGAGTGTCTTTCGTTATTCTTTTATAGGCTTCTCCGTTTTGGGTGTATATGGTGTTTAGCAGTCCGTAGTCAAAACATGTTTTTACTAGGCTTGGGTTAATTTTTGGTAGTGCGATTAGCTTGTTGTATCCTTGTAATTTTTGGGTTATATAGTTGGTATTTGATTCTTGAATGTTTGTAGCTCTTGGGTTATGGTTTAGGAAGGTTTGTACTCTATAGATGTTTTCTATATATTTCTGGGCTGTATAATTGTAAACTTTTTTGTCTTGGTTTAGGCTATCTCGGTATGTGTTAACTTGTGGGGGTATGAATAAATGGTCTTTTTGTATTTTTGGTGTAAATGGTTTTTCAAATATTTTATTCATGTTCGTGTTTTGGTATCTTGGTCGACTAACTTCTTTGCTTGTACCTGCAGAAGTAGATTGATAAATGTTATGGGTTTTATGGAGTGTCCCAACGTCTCCTTCTAGCTCTGAAATTTTATTGTCTTCCGATCGACATAGCTCTGCACACTGCTGAGTTAGTTGATTCATAGCTATAGACTTCAGTTTATCTTCATTAGTCTTTAGCTTAAGCTTTTCTATCTCAGTACCCATACTGTCCACTTTCAATGAAAGCGTAGTTAGGGCGTTGAGTATTTTTTCAAGAGTATTTTCTTCTATCTTTTCAGTCTGTGTAGTTTTGTCTTGATATGTAATCTGTAATAACATTTTTGTTAGTACTGATCACTTTTATTATAAATGTGAAATTTAATATATTTAAAACTAGTCTCCGAATCTCTTTTGTTGTAACTGAATTTTGTATTTTCTTTGTTAGCCACCAGCGTACCTGTGTATTATCTGTTCGCACAATAAATTTGTTATATACAATATATGGCTCAAACGCTAACAAACATTTATATAATGAATATAATTCTTTCCTCTTTATTTCTCATTTTATTTCTGTCTCGTTGAACGTACCTGAGTAGTATCTACAATGGTGTTCTATTTTTTCTGCTTCATATCTATATTTAAGTACTCCTCCGTAACTATATTCACTAGCATCTGCTTTTACTATGTATATAAATTTTCTATTTTCATCTGGAAATTGTAATTTTGGTAATTCTTTACAAAGTAATTTTATTTTTTGAACTTGTTTTTTATCTTCTTCATTATAATTATATTCTATATTTTTTTTTAATTTTTTCTGCAGTGGTTTTAAGTTTTCTGCTAATTTTGAAATATATTTTCTTACTTGGTTTACTAATCCTAAAAATGATTGTAATTTCTTTTTTGTATCTAATTCTTCTTTTGAATTTATTATTTTTTGTACTATATGTTGTTGCATTTTTACTCCACTTTTATCTATTTGTATTCCTAAAAATTCTATCTGGTTTTTCATAATTTCAGCTTTCTTTTCGCTTAGACTTATTTTCGATTTTTCTATTATATCTGTAAACTGTTCCAATAATTTTATATGTTCTTTTTTAGTTTTTGTATATAATAATATATCATCTATGTATATTATGCAATTAGGTAATTGTTTAAAATAATTATCCATAAAATGTTGATATCTACCTGGTGCATTTTTATATCCAAAGGGTAATACATTCCACTCATAAAATTCTTGTGGTACCATGAATGCAGTTAATTCTTTAGATTCTTCTTTTAACTTTAGGTGGTAAAATCCTGATTTACAATCAAATTTGCTAAAATAATTATATCCTTGTATTTGTCTTATTTTTAATATCTTATTTGCTATTGGATAATTATATGTTATAGTTTTTGCATTTAAATTTCTATAATCAATAACCATCCTACTTTTTCCTCTTTTTTGTTCACTATGTTTATTTACTATAAATGCTGGACTATTATGTTTACTATTACTTTTTTGTATATATTGTTTTTCTAATAATTTATCTATATGCATTTTAAATTCTTTTAAATCGTCAAAATTATAGGTTAATGGTTTTTGGGTTATTATACTGTTTTTATCTATTAATTCAATTTTTATGGTAGTTTTATGTTTTTCTCATCCTTTTAATGGATCTTCACTATATAATTGTTCTAATTTTTTCTTAACTATTTCTATTTTATTTATTGAAAATATAGTTATTTCTGTTTTATTTATCGAAAATACTACTAGTTCTATTGTATCTTCAGTGTTTTTTATATTTTCTAACTTTTGTGTAATTTTTTCACTTTCTTTTATTCAATCAGTTTTCTTTCTTATTTTATTATTAACTCTTTTTGCTCTTACTTTTTGTTTGCATGGTGTTGTGAACCACCAGTCGTTTCTAGTTATTATATGTGGATATAGTTTATCTAAGAATGGCATTCCTAAAAGTATATCTTTTGATGTTAGTTCATAATTATAAATTTCTTCTATTGTTAATATCTTATCCCATATTTGTGCGCTTTTACATTCCTAGCTTTAGAAGTAATTAAGCTTTCTTCATTATTAAATCTTTTAACTACTATTGGTGTTTTTAATTTATCCCATTTACTTTCTGGTAAGCAATTATATCTACATAAATTAGCTTCTGCTTCTGTATCTATCATAGGCGTATAATATCTACTGTAATATCCTTCCACTACTATCTTCATTAATACATATATTTTTATTTTATGTTAAGGCTCTTTTTAAGAATAATTTTTCTTTATTATATGTTATGGTTAATTGTGTAGGTTCTATATTATATGGTTTTACTTGTTCTAACCATTTTATTCCTAATATTATATCTGCTTTTTGCATTTCTTCTTTTACTTCAAATTCTATTTTTATTTTTTTAACTCCTATTATTATTTATTTTTCTGCTATGTTTTTACTATTTATTAAACTTCTTGGTAGATCTGGGCACATATCATTATCAATTTTTATTTCTTCATCCTTTACTAGATATTTTGCTATATAATTTTCTTCTTGTCCTGTGTTTAATAGTATTAAATATTCTTTTTCATTTATTTTTCCTGTTATGTAATATTGATTTAAATTACTTATTGAATTTATTTCATAACTTGTTCTTTTTGATGAACTTGATGATTCTGGTTTGTCATTAGCTATTCTTTTTGTTGTACTTATTCTATCATTTACTATTTCTAAATTTTCTTCTATATCTATGTCTCTATAGCTATAATCATTATAATCTATTGTTTTTTCAATTTGTTCAAATGGGCTTTCTATTCGTATCTTGTTAATCTTATTTTTTTCTGTTATTTTATATTTAGTTGTTAATACATATAAATTTTGCATCTTGCTGTAAATATTTTACTTCCTGGGGTTAATTCTATTCCTGATATCTTCCAATATAATACTAGTGATTTATCTATATTTCTATCTGTTACCGCTACTGAATAATTTGCACTTATTATAAATTAAAATTTTTGGTATATTAAATTTCCTTTTACGGCAGTTATTATGTTTTTTTCTATAGGTTTTATAATTCTGTCATCTGCTAGATATAATTCTATCAGTGTATCTATTCCTTCTCTAAAACATGCTTTTATTAATATTTCTGTACCTCCAAAGTGTACATATTTTATTGGATCTCCTTTACTTTTTATATCATTTATCTCTTTATTAATTATTCTTTTTGTTACTAGTGGTATACTAGCTTTACCTTTTGTATATCTACAGTCTATTACATGTTCTTTTTGGCATACTACATAATATTCATCTTTTTTCCTAGTAAAAATATTTTTTACTGTTGGCATTTTAAATATTTTTTCTACACTTAAATCTAACTCTTTTTCTTTTATTTCATCAAATATATTACTGTCAAATATTATTTTTTGTTCCGTTCATCATTTAAATATTCTTCCTTTGTTATTATTTTTATATCTTCTTCAATCATTTGATTCATCTATTTCACTATCTATTTCAGTATCTGTTTCGTTTTCTGAAATTTCATATATACTATCTTCACTTTCTAATTCATAATCTATATAATCTATTTACATATATTCTGTATCATCTATTTTTATTTCTGATATTTGTTTATTTTTTGTTGGCGCACCGCTTTTCTCTTTGGTTGTACTCTACTTGGTTGTGAAGCCTCTATATTCACTGGTTTTTCTCCCCTTTTTTTTGTAGATTTTATATCTTTCAAAGCTTTTGGGGATAGGTCAGCAGTTCTCTCAACTTCCTGTTCTAGCAGTTGATCTTTTAATTCACCATCTGCCAACAAATCATCATTCTACACCCCTTCCTGCAAATTATGAGTTAATATTTGATGGAGTAATTCATTTGGTTCAATATGATCACACCATAAAATTGACTCATCAGTCATAACAGTTAAGGGTACTTCCACAATTGCCAACTCCTTACTCCCTTCATTTAGATAAGAGCCTTTTTGAATAGTATCTTCTGAATCTCCTAACTTGTAAGAAACTTTTTTAGCATTAGATTCTACCTGATTATAAGTATCTTGCTGATTACCAACTGCCTCAACTTCTACTAAATTACTAATATGTTTGATGAACCAGATGGAACTGCATTATTAGCTACAACTTTTTCCTTCTGTTCATCTACAATTTGTGAGATAAATTTTACTTTCCCATTCTTTGAAATCATTAAGACTACATTATCAATAACCTTCTAATTATTATCCATTTTTCTAATAGGTGATTTATTTCCTTGATTGCTATGAAATGTCCTGGATATCCACTTTTTAGTAGATTCTTTATTTGCCTCCTCCCTATTCCCGTGACTTTCATAAGAAATAATATTTTTTCACCAGTTGTAAATATATTTGTTGTTGTTGCATGATTAATTTTTTCATCTTTCTCTGCTATAATTTCAAATGAGTTTTCATTGTCTGTTATTCTCCGGGCTTGTCCTGAGAAATATGACTGCTAACTAGTACTTATATTCTCTACTTTATCATTTTGATTGGCACTCTCCTTTCTTTCTTTCATGTTATGGAGTTCCTTTAGTTCAAAATGAAGGATCCTACAATCTGCCTCATTATGCCCCTTACAACATGCATTTCTTATAATATTTTGGTAAGAAATCATATTGTATTTTCACCTTTTCCACTCTTGTTTTCTTAGTCACCTCATTGACAATTTCCATTTCAAAAAACTTGGGAAAGTCAACTAGTAAGTTTACCTGCACCTTAACCTTAGCACAACTTGATCTAGTCTTGTTCATAGTGGCTACATCAAGATATTTTGGTTTTCCTACTGCCAAAACAAGAGTAAATAAAGATTCCTTGACGAAAAATATTGGTTTCAGATTAGGAAAAGATATCCAAGCCATTGCTTGGGTCGTTTCTTCATTCTCCTTAAATTTAGCATCATAGATCAATGGTCTTATTTGATAGGAATACCCATCCTCAGCAAAGAGCTAGTCAATATTTTTAGGCAGAATGTTTACAAAATCCTCCATGAAATTGAACCTAATGAGGACATGTTCGTTTCTCAACAAATCTATCTTACATTCACTTTTCATATTAATCAACTTAGGAATTAATGATCTCAATTCATCCAACTCTGGCTAACCATAAGAAAACTTTTCTATTACTGCATATTGTAGGTTTTCAATAGTATTTATGCGGTCTACCTCCTCCTCTGTCTCAACATATGATAATTTTTAATAGGAATCGAATCAACTAAATGTTTTGATACTTTTGGATTGTTAATGATTATTGGTTTGAGCAAATCAACTTATTGACCATGCTTTGGTGTGGTAGAATTCATGGGTGACCCGGTAGACTTTAAAACACTTGCATCACTAGCTTTTATAGGTAACAAAGGAAAATCTTCAGAAATAGGGTTAAGATGGGAGTCGCCTACCATGGAGGGTAGACTAGTGGCCTGATTAGTCATACTTCGGCATTGTCACGGCTAGGAATTGAGATTTTTCACGGCTAGGGTTTTAACAATCTTGTTCTTTATATAAACTCTGATCTTTTTTCTTTTTCGAAATTTAAATGGATGCGGACAAACACAAACACCACATTTGCTTAGTTTATATCATAATAATTAGTCCACTTTCCTTGGCACAACAAAAATTATTCCCCCTTTCCATTTCCCATTTTATGTTTCGCTATTTATTTTAGTCCATCTAAAAAATATTATCTTTTTTTATTTGATAATTATTTAAAAATATAATTTTATTTTTATCCTTATTGATTCACTTATAAGATCTCACTTAATTAAAGATAATAGTAATATATTTTTAATAAAAGACAATTTAATAAACATTATAAAATCTTTCCTTATTTCTTAACCTTCATATTCGATAAAAATATGCTACATACGGAGGAAGTATTACTTTACTCTACTGCTATTAATAAGAATGAGTGGTCGACAGCTGAATCTGGCAACTAGCGTTGCTTTTGGTAGAGAATAATTTTATATTTTTTTTATTTTATTTTATTTTAATAATTTATTTTTATTTATAATTTGTTATAAATATTAGGAAGGATAAGAAGAATAGAGGTGCGGAGGGTAGACCGAGAATTAAGTGGGGTAGCTTGACGTTGGTGAATGCACGGGAGATAGGGGAGAAGTTGGTGGGCATGGGGGTGTGGGAGGGTAGGGGAGAAATAGATGGTATATGGGATAGGGTGGCTAGGTGCATCAAAGAGACTGCTACTGAGGAGTTGGGTGTGTTTAGGGGAAGGGCCGATCACCATCGGGGGGATTGGTGGTGAAATAAAGAAGTTAAGAAGAAAGTACAGACTAAGAAGGGGGCGTATGCTAAGTTGGTTGAGAGTAAGGATGAAGAAGAGAAACGGGTAAATAGGGAGGACTACAAGTTAGCGAGGAGGAGGGCTAAGCTAGCAGTTATGGCTGCTAAGACGACGGTGCTTGAGAGCTTGTATGCGGGGTTAGAGGATAAAGAGGGGGAAAAAAGGTTGTTTAGGCTGGCTAAAGCTAGGGAGAGGAAGAATCGTGACCTCAATCAGGTCAAGTGCATTAAGGGAGAGGATGGTAGAGTGTTGGTGGAGGATGTTCATATTAATAAAAGATGGCAGTCGTATTTTTATAGGCTCTTGAATAATAAAGAGGATAGAGTTATGGTGTTAGGAGAGCTGGAGATATCAGAGGAGCATCGTGATTTCAGTTATTATTGACGTTTTAAGGTGGAGGAGGTCATAGAGGCTGTTCGTAGGATGCGAAGGGGTAGGGCGACGAGGCCTGATGAGATCCCTGTGGATTTTTGGAAGTTTACTGGAGAGAATGGTTTAAGGTGGTTGACTGATTTGTTTAACGACATTTTCAAGTCGGAAAAAATTCCCGACGCATGGAGGTAGAGCACTATGATCCCTCTGTATAAGAATAAGGGTGACATTCAGTGTTGTAACAATTATCGGGGTATTATGTTATTGAGTCGCACTATGAAAATTTGGGAGAGAGTGATCGAGTTGAAGTTGAGGAGTATAGTTTTTATTTTAGAGAACCAGTTTGGATTTATGCTCGGGCGCTCGACAACAGAGGTAATTCATCTGGTTCGAAGACTGGTGGAATAGTACAGGAAAAGAAAGAAGGATCTGCACATGGTGTTTATCGACTTGGTGAAGGCATACGACAAAGTCCCTAGGAAAGTTCTTTGGAGATGCTTGGAGGTGAGTGGGGTCCCGGTGGCATATATCATAGCAATCAAAGACATGTATGATGGAGCTAAGACCTAGGTGAGGACAGTGGGTGGTGATTTTGAGCATTTCTCTGTCCTGACAGGGTTACATTAGGGATCTACTCTTACCTTTGTTTGCTTTGGTGATGGATGTGTTGATGCGGCGTATTCAAGGCGAGGTGCATTGGTGTATGCTTTTTGCAAATGATATGGTTTTGATTGATGAGACTCGGGGGTGGAGGGGGTGTGTGGATGATAAATTAGAACTGTAGAGAGAGACCCTTGAGTCTAAAGGGTTCAAGTTAAGTAGGAGCAAGACCGAGTATTTGGAATGTAAGTTTGATGGCTCGAGGGAGGAAGATGACGTGGTAGTAAGGCTGGAGTCTCAGGTGGTGTGTAAAGGGATAGTTTCAAGTATCTTGGGTCCATGATTCAGGGGAATGGTGATATTGAAGAGGATGTCTCTCACTGTATCGGGGTGGGATGGATGAAGTGGAAGCTCACCTCGGAGGTGTTGTCTGATAAAAAGGTGCCGCCCAAGCTTAAAAGAAAATTTTACAGGGTGGCAGTCTGTCCGGCCATGTTGTATGGAGCAGACTATTAGCCAGTCAAGAACTCTCACATTCAGAAATTGAAGGTGGCGGAAATGCAGATGTTGCGTTGGATATGTAGGCTTACTAGGGGTGATAGAGTTTGGAATGAGACTATCCAAGAAAAGGTTGGAGTGGCTTCAGTGGAGGACAAGATGTGGGAGGTTCATTTGAGATGGTTCGAACACGTGATGAGAAGGGGCACGGAGGCGCCGTTTCATAGATGTGAGAGGCTTGCTTTGGATGGTTTTAGATGGGGTAGAGGTAGGCCGAAGAAGTACTGGAAAGAGGTGATTAGGCGGGACATGGAGCAGTTATGGCTTACTGAGGACATGACCCTAGATAGGAAGATCTGGAGGACACGTATTAGGATGGAAGGCTAGTTCCATTTTGGGTAGGTAGGGTAGGGCATTACTTGGTGGGTGTAGTGTTCTTATTATGATTTCTTGTTGCTTGTAGTATTATGATTGTTTACTAGTCTTTGTTTACTCTTTCCCTGTATGTGGCATCTCTATGTTTTGTCTTGTTTCAGGTTTTTGGTATGACTTTGATTACTATTTCTTGTCTTTAGCCGGGGGTTTATCGAAAACAGCCTTGCTACTTTCCCGGGAGTAGTGGTATGGACTGCGTATATCTTACCCTCCCCAGACCTCACTATGTGGGAATACTCTGGGTTTATTGTTGTTGTTGTATAATCTATTATATATTTAAAAATTGCATAAAAATTATTATAAATTATAATAATTAATAATTTAAATTATTTAGAGTCACAAAAAGTTTTGATTTACTCAAAATTCTATTAGTGCAACGTAAATTAGGATATATTATTTGAAATTTTGTGAAAAGTAATATAAATTGCAATAATAATCAAATTAAAATCTTTGAAAGACATACAAAAAATTGTTCGACTTTGCAAATTCTATCAGTGTTGTATAACTGGTGTAGATGGAGTAACATATATTACTTGAAAATTACGTAGAAAATTGTATAAATCATAGTAATAACTAACAACTTAAAATATATAAAACTATATAATAAATTTGGTTGACTTTCTCAAATATTATGTCATATAAATTGGGACAAAAAAAGTAATATATAATATCTAAAAATTATGTACAAATACTACAAATTAATAATTAATAACTTAAAATATTTACAAATTATATAAAAAATTTAATTAACTGTTTACATTTCATTGATGCCATATAAATTTGAATTAAAAAGGTAACATACAAACCTAATTGGCAAGATGGCTCGATGGACCCTTGTACTATGTCCATTTTGTAACGTGGATACTCTTACTTATATGTTTGTCATTTGGACCCTTAAACCCCCTAAAAAGTAACATTTTAAACACTTTTTTGTTGAGTGTAACACACTCGCTCCACGCCAGCTTCCACGTCTGCTTCCACGTCATTTTAAACACTACATGAAATTCCACATCATTTTTAAAATGCCACATAAGAAATGAAATATTAAAAAAATAAAAAATTTAAATTGAGAATTAAAAAATTAAAAAATTAAAATGAGGTTAAGTTTTTTATCTTCTCCATCTTCTCTCTTCTCCTTCTCTCCACTCTCACTTCTCCATCTCTCCACTGCCGCACCACCGCTACCGGTGTGACAACAATCCATTAACACACTACCGCCACCTACCACCAGTGTAAACCCCCACCAACCTCCACCATTTGTGTATTAGTTACAAATTAATCATCAATATTAACACCAAAAGAATCAATATTAGCTTTTTTGTGTGTGTTGGTTAATGATTAAAAGTTTGTGGGGTGTGAAAAATGTAGATAAAAGATGGTGGTGAAAGATGAACGATGGGTGGTTCGTGAAGGGTTCATCTTCATCGTCGTCGGTCATGGCAGCCTTAGGGCTCTAATGGCCATGGCATCCCTTTCTAACTCAGATTTCCTAAATCAATAATTTTTTTCATTTTCTTGATTTTGTAGATCACGGTAGAAAACAATCAAGATTTCTTGTTTTGTTGATTGTTTGATCTACAAATCATAGAACTTTACATGATTTCTTGTTCACAAAATCACAAAAGCAATATGATTTCTTGTTCAATCACGGCAAATCAAACAATCAAGATTTCTTCATTTCTTGTTCATGGCAGCCCGTTCTAACTTAGCCCCTTTTCTGTGAATTTTTGTTGATTTACATGATTCTGTAAACTGGGTTCGAATCTTGATTGTAAAGATTGAAACTTTATATAATTTTTGAACTTGGGTCTCGAATTTTGTTTATGAAGGTTGAAACTTTAGATGATTTTGAAGCTGGATTTTGAATCTTGTTAATCAAAAGGTTGAAACTCTATGTGATTTGAAGCTGGGTTCCGAATCTTGTTTGTGAATGGTTGAAACTTTAGATGATTTTAAAATTTTGAGTCAAAATAGGAAATTTGTTGCAGAGGAGATAAAGATGATGAATAGAGGAGAAAAAGGAGGGGGGAGGGGTTCTTTTTAATTTTTTTAAATTATTTTAATATAAAATGGATAAAAAATGACCCCCACTCGCACACTAGGCGTGTGCCTGCACGCGCCTCGTCCTAGTTAGCCCTTTTGATGCCACATAAGCCTGATCAACGATCAAAGGATTTGAAATATTGCTTTTTAGTGGGTTCAAGGGTTCAGATGCTAAACATGTAAGTAGAAGTGTCCACATTACAAAACGGATATAGTACAAGGGTCAATCGAACCATTTTGCCAACCTAATTTGACAAGAAGTTTCATATATAATAGCATGTTAACACTTGTCAGCACAATTTTCTCGTTTTTACGCATAAAAGAACAAGCAACGAAAAGATAGTTGTGATGTATTATTCATTAAAAATAAATTGACGTTCTCAACTACGTTTGAGTAAAAATTAGATATTGTTTATTTTTGAATTTTTCTAATAGAGTTAGTGCGTCTGTTAATGAGAAAATTTCATGTATAATCATCTAGTTTTGTGTTTATTACTCTCATCGTTCGCTTTTACTTATCACTAATTTTCTATTTGAATTTCTATTTTTACTTATCATTTTTGACATATCAAGAAATGATAACTTCTCTTTTCCTATTTTAGCCTGAACATTAATTATTTCTTAAAATTAATTTTAAGATACAATATAAACATCATTTAATAAATGTAATATAATAAAAACTATGTTATTAATTAATTTTCTTAATAGGTGTGCCAACTCAAAATGTGACAAATAAAATTGAACGAAGAGAGAGTACATATAAAAGTCATTTTTTTCATTACACAAAAGTCATATCTTTGCTCTGATTATTACAAAATTCACTTTTATCGAATTTTATAATAATCTCACCAAAAAAATAAAGTGAAAATCTTAATTAATACATTTACTTAATTAAATAAAGTTTATATACTAAAGTGATTTAATATAGCTTCCATCCATTACATAGAGTTGATTATTATTAATTTTTATTTCTAAAATGATTCAAATTAAAATTAATATATATATATATATATATATATATAAATATTTAATTCATTTTCAATGTGTGTGTGTGTGTGTGTGTATATATATATATATATTACAATTTAGTGTTTATATATCTATTAATTTTTATTTTAAAGACAAATTTTATGCAACCTTAGTTTTTCCCTCATTTCTGATAACACTGTACATAGTGATGTAATTTCATAATTAATGACTGGGAGATATTTATCAACGTTTATCAATACAGTTGCAATTTATATATATATATATATATATATATATATATATATATATATATATATATATATATATATATATATATATAATATTTTCATGAATGACTATTAAATTTGTATGCTAAAAAAATCTTTTTTCTTGGTTAAAAGAGTTTAAATCATCAAACAAAATATATATGTTACTAATCATTTTTTTTATATGTTACTAATCATTATAATTACATTAATAGATAAATAGTTGGTCACAAATGATACTATTTGTTTGCTAAAATAACTCTTAATTGAAAAATATATTACTCATTAATTGAGTAATGACTATATCACCATTAAAACATTGTCGAATACGAATGTTGTGTCGTTAAATATACATGAATCGTTCACTAATCGTTCATGAAGTTGTATATCTTCAGTGAGTATTCTCCATATATCTTTGTTGGTGAGTTTTTTTTCTTAGAGAAATTCATATGTTGTACAATAATAATTATCCAAATTTTAAAAAATATATTAAAGAAGGGAATAATACATAAAAATCATATTTCACAAATTAGAAGTTTCATACAAAAGAGGTACTAATATGGCTAGAGTTAAGTTCACCATAAATACAAAAAGTGAAAATGTTTAATTAATACAAGCATTAATGGATTATAAGCTAAAAAAAATCAAATGGACTACCAGAGGGTAATTGTGGAATAAGTGAAAATTATAAGGGATACAAAAGTAATTTACTTGGTCAAGTTTCAATAGATAATAAGCTAAAAAAAAATAAGTAGGTAATGACCAACTTCTAGTTTTTACCTTATGAAAAATCAAAATTGACTTTTTTTAAGCAATTTTTTAAATTGTCAAATACTCCTAAAATTCAAAAATAGCTTTTACGCTATTTTGATCAAATTATAATCTAATCCAAACATCCTCTTAATAATTTTTGGACAGTCGGATTCCTAGATCGAAGGTTCGAATTTTTATTGTAGTACTTATTTATCCTAATGTTACTAATTATTTGAGTTCAATGAAAATTCAGACCATTTTTCTAGTATATTAACTTAGTTTGGTATATTAGCTTTATTTAATCAATCAAATACATAAAGTAAGAATGTCACGCCATTTTTCAGGTGCGATTATTATAAAATTTGATCAAATTGACTTTTGTAATGACTAGAGCAAAGTAAACTAACTTTTTTTTGTAATGTAAAAAATTAGAGTAAATACATAATTATCCCCTGATGTTGTCCGAGTTTCTTAAAAAGACACCTAAACTTTACTCCGACCTATTACCCCACGATTCTTACTAAAACTGTTGTAAATACACCATTTTGACCAAAATTTTGACTATGCATGTAAACATGAACAGGAAGCGCGTGAATGGTTCAAAGTTGACTTAAATATGCAATCAAAAGCCGCCACGTGTAATTATTTGTTAAATATTTTAAAAATATCTTCTTCTCCACTTAAACAAACCCAATTCTCTTCTTCCTCCATTGATAGCTTATTTTGAAGAAAAATTTTATCTCTCTTCTCAAACTTTTCTCAACAAAATCATTCTTAAAATATCTATTTCTTGATATTTGATTACTGTGTCTATTTTAAATTCTAATTTTTACTTTTTATAGTTGTTATATATCCTCTTAAGAAGCTATAAAGCTCCATTTTAATGGAGTTTTGATGTCATCATTAAACAATCAACAAATACGTAAACCAATACAAAATTAGAAAGCATTACAAAATAAACATAAACACGAAATTGGAACCATTGAAACGAAATCCAAAGAGCAAGAAAAATGGAGAAATCAGCAACTGGACGGTGGTGGGGGTAGGGGTGGAGTGAAGCTGTTGTATGCGGGGGGAGTTGCTGGATTGGTTGGGGTGGGGGGAGAGGGGGTGGGGTCGGGTGATAAATTAAATAAAAAGGAAAAATTTATTAAAAAATAAATAAAATATGAAATTAAATATATTTAACACGTGACAACACCTGATTGGTGCGTGTATTAACTCACTTTGTTGTGACTGAAATTCAGCAAAAAATGGTGTATTTGCAATGGTTTTAGTAAGAATCATGGGGTAATAGATCGAAAGTAAAGTTTAGGTGTCTTTTTGAAAAATTCGGACAACATCAGGGGCAATTGTGTATTTACTCAAAAAATTAAAGTAACTTTTGTATAATAGACACAAAACTAAATAACCATGAATGAAATTTTCTGGTCGATTAATTAATTTCATTTCTGTACTTGGTAGTCTATCACCATTTTTTTTAATCGTCAAGACTCTTGCGAATGATAACTTCTTTCAAAAATATATTTTTAGCTAAATCATTATTACACTAGCGCTTCAATTTGTGCTTGCTACGGTTATTTTAGAAGTCACTTCCGCATTTAATTGATAAGGACTTTTATGGGTTTTTTTCGCTCGTTGTCCGGTGTGGATCCAGACTAAGGCAAATTTATATTAAGTAAATCTATTCAAGGAAAAAGTGTTTTCTAACAATTTTTTTTTTATATCTAAAATTTTAATTTGTGACGTTTAATTAAAGTTAAAAGAATCTTGTTAATCCCATGATAATAACTTATTGTACCCTTGAATCGTGCAAAGGTTTGAGTAGCTTAAATATATCATCATGGTGCCTCACTTGGGATATGCATTTTTTACATTTCTCCACTAATTTAGTGGAGTGAATTGAGGTGTCACTCATATATTTACCCAAACCACTTGTGCAATCCAAGGAAAAGGATTGAGTTGGTTTATGGAGCTTCAACCAAAGCATATAGCACCACTTGGGCATTTTCGAGTTGAATAGAAGGTGGAGCATAATTCTTATTTAAGATCTAATGAGAGCGGTAGTAGGTAAAGCAGTATTACAATGGTTAGATGTACTTGAGCTTTCTATTATTATTTTCATACCATGTTTGATATCCGCATTAAAACTTAATTAATTTGGATTAAGACTGCTTAGAATTCATATTCATTCGGAAGAAGTGTTCCTTATCAAATTTTTTTTCATAATCAAGACTCAAAATTGAAGACTCTAGTTAAAGGAGGAGCAAATGAACTTGAGCTTGGCTCGTCAATGTTCGCGACCACTTTAATATAGAAAGTATATATTTTCTTAGCATCAGTTATAGTACATATTTTTTGTAATTTGTTTCAATTTTTTTCCTTATATATGTGATAATATATTCCTATAATAATTCAAACTAAGAAAGTCCGATCAAATTAAAGTATTCTTTTCTACTTTTTATAACCAAAATAAAATAAAATTGTACACTCATGGCAGGGGCAGGCAAATTCCTATCATTATTGTGTTGTTATCAACAAGAACCCAAATCTTAGTGGTGTAATTCGAAATAGAGTTTCTATCAAGAGGAATTCTAATACTTCAAAGACAGAAGTATTAAGACACAACCCAAATCTCACCTTTAGATCTTGGTACTTCTAGCTCGTTTGATAGTTGGGCGATGAATAAGGTGGCATGTCTCATGGTTAAGTTTGAGATTAAAATTTATATCATGTTTGATTGATTGTATAAATTTGTTCTATGATAAATTTATACGATCAATCAAACATGGAATAAATCTAATACTATCAAACGTAGGGCTCGTTTGGTACAAAGAATAAGGAATAACTAATCTTGAGATAAATTTTAGGATAAGCTTATCCCATATTTGATTGGGATAAAATACATGGAATAACTCATCCTGAAATTATATAGTGTTAATTTTATAGGGTGGTATAACTAATCCCGAAATAGCTAATCATGTGATAATTAATCCCAGAGATAACTTGTTTCCAACCGAACGACCCCTTAAGTCTTGAGATATTGCACATCAAACATGAAAGGATTTTATAGCACCTTCCACATGGTATAAATTAGTCCAAGGATTGTAACTTCATGCCCATAGACCTAGAATAATCTCTACTTAAAAACGAAAAAAGAAAGAAAATGGACCACAAAAGACCGACCACTGCTGGTGGTTGCATAAAACCAACCATGTGGTCGGGTTTTCTTAATTTTTTTTAAAAATAAAATACCAACCATAAGTGTTCGATTTTGTATTTTAAAATTGTGAAAATCTAATCAAATTAACCCGTAAAAATAAAAAAACTAAAATCGATCACTTGTGGTCAGTTTCTTTTAATAAAAATATAAGAAAAACCGATCACATGTGGTCAGTAGTAACAAAAGAAAAAAATATAAATTCTTTTTAAATTTTCATACAAAATATATTAAACAGTTTTGTTTTTTTACTAATACTGACCACATGTGGTTGGTTTTGTATAAATAAATTTAAAAAATAATTAATATTAAACAAAACCATCCACTAGCGGTCAATTTTGATTTTAAAAACTCAAATAAATAAAAAATATAAAATAAAATTTAATTTTAAAATATATTAAATACTCTTTTTTTACTATTACCAACCACATATTGCTGGTTACATTTTTTTAAAAAATAAAAATTAATTAATAACTAAAAAGTCAATCACATATGATCGTTTTTTGTTAAAAGAATTAAGAAAAACTGATCATTTGTGGTCGATTTTGTTAAAAAAAAAATTTAAGAAAAATAAGAAAAACCAACCACAAACCGACCATAATTATTTAGAAAGTAATATAAATTAAATAAATAGATAACATAAAAACCTAATATATATATTTTTTACTTTGTAATAATATATTATCAAACGAGTATATAAATTCACATATATCTCATGTAGTGATTTACTTAGTAGTCAAAAGATAACTGGATCTATCCAAGTATATTGAATATGTTGATATCACATAATCGAGGTGATAATATACTATTGTAGTTTTAACATATGGTAAGTAACTGATAGTTCATCAGAGTATAAAGAATATGTTGTATTATGGGATAATATACTCGTGCATGTGATGTATATAGTACGTATACATAACCTTATATGCATATATATGTGTGTGTGTGTATATATATATACATACATACATACATATATGTGTGTGTGTGTGTGTGTGTGTTGTGTAGTGATGTACGTAGTAGCCAAAACTTAATCGAATCTATCCAAATATATTGAATAATACAATGATATCATACGATCGAAGAAATACTATATTGTTGAAGTTATAATAATATAACCTAATTAACCGATAATTCATCATAGTATATATATGAAACACGTTGTATAACGAGGTAATATACTCATGTATGCAGTATGTATTTAGAAGCATATATGTGTGTGTGTGTGGGTGTCGTGTAGTGTGTACGTTATAGCCAAAAGCTAATTGAATCTATCCAAATATATTGAATAATACGTTGATATCATGCCACCGAGGAAATAATACATTGTTCGAGTTATAATAATATAAGCTAATTATCCGATAATTCATCATATATATATATGGAACACGTTGTATAACAAGGTAATATACTCATGTATGCAACATGTATTTAGACGTATATAGTTAGTGGAGTATATGTATATCTACATATATCTTGTGTATTAATATATGTAGTAGCTATTGAAAAGATAATTGAATCTATCAAAATATATTGAATACGTTGATATCATAGGATCAACGTAATAATATACTGTTGGAATTATAATAATTTAAGGTAATTAAGCAATAATTCAATAGAGTATAATATGAAATATGTCATATTATGGGATAATATAATCGTGTATATGATGTATATAGTACTTATTCAGAAGCTAATAATCAATATATTCAAGTAAATTTAATACGTTGACATTATACAATGGGGTAATATATTGTTAGAGCTATAATAATATAAGTTAATTAACTAACCGATAATTTATCAGAGTATACAAAATATGTTGTATTATTGGGTAATACACTCTATAATGTATATAGTATAAATTCAGAAGCTAATAGTCGATGGTGTGTGTACGTGTGTGTGTGTGTGTGTGTGTATATATATATATATATAAGCACATATATCTCATGTAGTGATGTATACAGTAGTCAAAAGATAACTGAATCTATCCAAGTATATTGAATATGTAATGCCTCGGAAGTACCCCCTGGACGCCACACAGTTCTTAAGACTACGAATAGTCCCAAGTTAACCCATGATATCTATTCATCTTAAAACTCACATGAAAATTGAACTAACATGCATAGAAACTGAAGGTAACAATTCCATATCGTAATGTAAATCTTTAACATTGGAAACCTTAAGCAACTTCTTGAACTTAAAACATACATAGTCTGATAAGACTCTATTACTAACTAGAGAGCCATTGGGATAGGCCCAACTAACCCAAACATAAACGGAAATCAAAGATCTAAAATAACTTTCAACACTGAATAAGAGTTGATAAACTGGGTCCTTAGACTATGAGGACTCACCAAAAGTCGGGATGCATGTGTGATAACGCTCAATCTACAACTCTCGTAGGAGTGTAAAGTGGTCGTTAGCAAATATAGAACCCAACCTGGGTTGGGTATCGATCCCACAGGGAATAGCTTGGCCAACAAGTAAGCAAAATTACTAGACTTTTAGTGCAAGTCTCGTAAGAAGGGGGGATTGTGATGTGTAACCAAAACAATGAAGTAAAAGCTAAAAATAGAAAAGTAAAAAGAGAAAGATTGTTACGTAAGTTGTAAACAATGAGAATTGAAGCGTTGGGGTTATGTCCACCTTCTGAGTTATACGTCTCTATTGGCTATGAGTGTGTAGAATTGTGACATGCATGTGCTTATAGAGAATTGTATTCGATGGTAAATCCAGGCGTCTTTCGACCTATTCGAGGATTATTTCACTTTAACTCTTTCAAGCTTAAAGAGTGTCTAACAGTACGAATTCTCCAAGAGGTTAGTCCAGTTACGGCACTAGCTTTTTAATAGAAAAGGGTGTCCTACTACCTTGACATTATCTCTTTTCCAGACAAATAACCTTTCTTTCGAACAAGTTAAATGTTATACTGGCGTTATTCTATGCGTCTGCAGCCACAAGAATTTGCATTAAGATGAAAAGAATAATGATATAAGCAGCATACGTGTCACGAACTCATAAACTCACAGCAATAGATAGTATCTCATACGGCTTCCATAACCCCAACAGAGAAGTTTAGTTACCCATGAATGCGAAGATAATCACAATTGACATTGTTAATATACCACAATAAAGATGAGTTTCGTGTAGCACAACTGTGGTAGGCGTTAGGCTTGATTTCTTGCAAAAGTAACGTTTCTCTTGTTGCGGAAATTAAGAATAGATGAAGAGAAAGTAATAAGAATTAATAAAAAGAATTGTTTTGATGGATGGATGGATGGTGGATGGATGGAAATTAATGGAATGGGGGAATGGTGAATGAATAAAAATCTCTAGCATGATAGGGTATTTATAATACCCATATCCTAATCCTACTAAGCTAATGAAATATCTAACCAAATCCTACTAGACTAAGGAAATACTTAACCCATTTGTACTAGGTTAATGTAACATTCTCCTAATCCAAATAAACTAATGAAATACATAACCCAATTGTACTAGGTTAATGCATCATTGTCCAAATCCAACTAAGTTACTGCAAGTCCCCAAAGTCTTCAAAAATGCTGTTTTAGCCCGGGACAGATTTCCCATGTATCACTTTTGGTCCTTTAGGCGTCCAAACTCCCTTTCCTTCCTTCGTGAGCTTTCTTTAGCGTCAAGTAAGCCATAAAATGCTGATTTCTGCATCATTTATACCTGAAACTTTGCTAATCATGTTTTGTTAGCTCACTTATAGGAAAAAGGACTAAAAGTGCATGAAATATATAATTTGTTCTCAAAACTAGGCTAAAATATGGGCAAAATATATTGATATAGGCGTGTAAATTCGCCTATCATCAACACCCCACACTTGAAGCTTTGTTCGTCCTCGAACAAAATATCATGTCCCTCTAAACATCAACTTAGGGTTTCACAACAACAACACAAAATATTCATTAAGACAAGCACAACAATTATCAACAAAGAGTAGTTTTCCGATCATTAGTAGAAACAATTTAACCTCTAGCATAGACTCGTGATGGTGGTAAACTCATATTCAAAAGTTAAGGCACAAAGAATCTTGTACAACTATCCAAAACTCATCAACCATGTGTGTCTCACAATATATTACCCATAATCACACACAAGTATAGCATATTTTTCAAACATGGGTATCAAAATATCCTTGCTCTCGCTCTCACAAAGAATTCATATGCAGCAACTGATGACCATAGGCTTGCCCTTAGTGTAATACTCCACTAAATGTCAGAATGTTAAGATTAGGATCAAGTAGGTCTTTAGATGGTTGTAATGTAGGCTAAGGGACGGGTAGGATCAGCTATTTTGGCCAGAAATAGTGACTAAGTTCCTAAGCACTTTAATACATCACATTGTATCATTGACACTTATTCTTTCTTTCAACCTTTATTCTTTCTTTTATTCTACCACCCTTGTTCTCCTCTTTTATTTTTTCAATTTTAAGCACAACTCACTTTTCAGCTTTCTTTTCCTTTTTCTTTTCATAACATACCTCTTATGATAGCACTTTTTTTTTCATAACAAATTCAAGCACCAATACATTCTAAAGCATCATACTCACCCAATTTCCTCTTATTTTGTCACATGACTTTATACTTTAAAGTACTTAGGAATTTGGATCAAATTATGGTCTTGAAAAAAAAATGGATTAGGCTTACATATGAGGTTGTCAAAGAAAATAGGCTAAAGGCTCAAAAGGGGTTAACTAGGATGATGTCCATGGGTAGGTAAAACGAAGGTAAACATATGTAGGATGCCAAATAAATGCCTAAATCATCTCCTAAACTTACACTCCTTATTTTCGCTTTGCATACATACCAGGCAAGTTCTAGCATCAGCCACAAACATAGAATATACTATTATCTCACACACACAAGGCACATGGTCGACTTGATTGGAAGTAATATAGACTCTCGACCCAACAAGTGAAGGAATTGAACCACACAATATCACATAATGAGTCACAACTAGAGCCTAAACGTCTCAACAGTCATAATTGTAGCACATACTTTTGTTATAATCTCATGTTGCCTATTAGAATAATTTCATGCGAAGCTAAAAAAAATTTTACTACTAAAAAAAACTTAAAAACGAAACACAAACAAAAACAAAGTAAACAAACATAGATGCAAATAGAGAATTATAGCATGCAATACCGCCACCCCACACTTAAACGGGACACTGCCCTCAGTGGAAAGTAAATACGAAGAACCTGGTTAGTCGAACTCATTCTCTATGTCTGGGGTCATACCCTTGCATCGGAATCATCATCAGAGTCGTCATCCTTAGAAGTTCCTCATAAGTATCCCACTTAATTCCAAGAGTGAGTCGAAGTGTTTACATCGAGGAGGGTTCTCCTTGCTCTTTTTGTGAAGTGGTAGCCTTATCTTTGCCTTGCCTTTTGGTGCCATTGTACCTGAGATCTCAATAGAGTCATGTTAGTATCATCTCAATGGATACAATCTATGAACAAGTAGTGGAGGTACCACCCCACACTTAGGTTGTTGGCACCAACTAGTGAAGTGAAAGTGGTCGATTACTCAGACTTCATCGACATATGTTTTAGGTGCTCTATTCCAACAATAAAATCAGTGAGTCATACTTCTTGTACTATTGGAAATAATTGCATGTAAGATTATATCAAGACTACTACATAGGGATTACATTAAGGTATAGTATCTATCAATAATCACAACCGCCTATGTCGGTAGGCAACTATAAGTCTTATTCCGATGAATAATTCATTCCAACATGTAAGTATTCAAGTGACAAGATTATGCAATGTTAATGACTATAGCAATTCCGCAAGAGTATGATAATACATCAAAATCAAATTCAAGTTGGAAACAAGTTAAGAGCATCCTAACGTATATGTTCACTCACTTGGTTGTGTATCAGCAATTCAAACACATGAATATCACCAATGCTTATTCAAGATATAGCAATTCATAATAGGCATAGCAACGTAGTACTTACGAAAAATGGATGAAGAACAAAAGAGTACTTATGTGATTGAAGCCTTTGGAGATGTTCTTGTGAATTGGAAGAGCAAAAAGAGAAATTTTGAGATGATTTGGATGGATGTGCGGCGCCTTTGGGTCAATTTATAGTGTGGTTATGTTTCAAGACTAAGTCACCTTTATATAGGAAGAGAATGGGTTGGGTTTTGACCCATTTCCAAACGGTTTTGAAGACAAAAATACCACATATGCGGCGCATAATGCTTGGCATAGTCATGACATATGCGCCGCATAGTCTATGGCATTTTGAGACATATGCGCCGCATAGTCTATGGCATTTTGAGACATATGAGCCGCATAGTCTATGGCATATGAGATCCTGAGACCTAATGCCATAGCGTAGGCGGCGCATAGTCAAAAGCACACTCAAGAATGGGCGGCGCATAGTGTATAGGACACTAGATTCCGAGACCTTAGGCCATAGGATAGGTTTTGCATTGTTCGTGGCCTAGTTTTACCTAGGCCTAGCCTTCCTAGATGCCTATTTTGGCATGAGCAATGCTCAATCCATAACCTTATGCATCCTTATACCTAACTTACCACCTTTTCCATACAATACGTCCAAATCGTCATGTGAAACCAATCTCCTCGTTGAATACTTCTCGCACCTATATTTGCTCAAAACCAATGAAAACAATTAGTATGATGGGTTGCCTCCCACCAAGCGCCTTAGTTTTGGTCGTGGCACGACTCTTATTTTTGGATTTTCATTTATCAAAAACAAAACAAGTACTAGAACGAAAGAAAGACAAAACGATAAAAAATAAATGAAAAATGATAAACGATGGGTTGTCTCCCATCTAGCGCCTTATTTATTGTCGTGGCACGACATAGTTACCTCGAGTACTCAGACTTCATCGAGGTAAATGGTGGATCATTTTCTGAAAGGATTTAGACGACAATGAGGCTTACCTATGGGCATGCGATCTTTTTCGAGATGGCTCATACGTTTCTCCGGAGGGTCACCAATTATATCATCAATCTTCCTACCCATAGCTCTCTTGTACCTCATCAGAGCAGAGATGAGAGCCTCCATGTGCTGTTCACTTAAATTATCCGCCACACTTATCGAAAGTATACTTCCACTTTCCAAGAACACATACCTTAGATAATCGGAGAGCTCTTGCGATTCTAGCATTGGTGGCTCGTTAATGGGAGTCTTCGCTGTTGGTTGATTCTTGAGATCACAGTCCGGTTGCTTAGGAGTATAAGACTCTATTTCTGTTAGATCACCCATAAGTTCTTCATAATCTTCATTATCCTCATGCTCAACATTCAGTGGCGCAGCAGTAGGCTGTTTCTCTATAGATAATGCTTTCATATCCTCTTGATGAACATCAGCTATAGATAACTCATTCATATCGCTGGGATGCTTCATGGCTTTGCATATATCAAACCGTACTACTTCGTCATTAATTCAAAACAAAAGCTCATTATCTTTCATGTCAATAAGCACACTTTCGGTTGCAAGGAAAGGACGTCCCAGGATTATTGGAACTTCAGAATCCTCCTTACAATCTAGAATAACGAAGTCTCCAGGAAAGATGAATGAAGAAACCTTCACCAACACATCATTCAAGATACCCACAGGTCTTTTTACCGATCTATCAGCCATCACGAGCCTCATATTGGTTGGTGTGGGATCGCCTAGCCCCAACTTCTGTAGATGAATAGTGGCATCAAATTTATGCTAGCACCTAGATCACACAATGCTTTGGCAAAATCCAATGATCCAATAGTGCAAGGAATAGTGAAAGCTCCGGGGTCGGCCTTCTTCTGAACTATCGATCGGGTAGCAACTGCACTACAATGATGAACATTATCCGCTAACTCATAACTTGATGCCCGCTTCTTTGTCAACAGGTCCTTCATAAATTTTGCATATCCAGGCATTTGTTCAAGTGCCTCCACCAATGGAACATTAATGGTCAGCTGCTTTAACATATTCATGAATTTGCTGAACTTTGTATCATCGCCACCTTCTTTAATCTTTGGGGAAAAGGTGGTGGTGGGTATGGAAGTGTTCTTTCCACGGTTTTCTTCTCCTCTTGCTTCCGTTTTTCCACTTTTTCAGGTTGCACAGTGCTGGATGTGGCATCCTTAACGTCAGGAGTGGGTGCTGCGGCATCTTCTCCTTTTGTGTTGTCATCCATGTCCGCAACTTCGTCAACCACTTGCTTGCCTTTTACTGAAGTTTCCAGCACCTTACCACTTCTGGTAGTGATGGCCATGCATGACCCGTCATTCTTTGGGTTTGGCATAGTATCGCTAGGTAAAGTGCCGGCCTTTCTTTGATTGAGTGCTGCTGAAAGTTGGCTCAATTGCTGCTCTATTTGCTTGATAGAAGTGGAATGTGAATCAACTAATTGTTTCATGGAGGACAAATCATTGATTACCTCTGTTACTCCCGCACTCGTTGCTTCCACTCCTTTCAATAATTTAACCATCATGTCTTCCATACTTCCAGAATTAGATGTGGTGGTGTCACGTCTACCAGGGGGAACGTACAAACCACTCTTTTCATTCTTGTTCTTCCAACTACCTTGGTCCTTGTTTCCAGATTTATCATAATAGTTCCGACCTTGGTTTCCTTGGGTATTCCCATGGAAACCCCCCTGATTGTTCAAGTAGTTGGCCTCATCTTCCAAATCAGATTCGTTTCTTCCTTTTGACGCAATAGCTTTCACTTTTTCGGTCTTCCCTGATAATAAGTGCTTTGTAAGAAGATCCACTTGTGTTTTCATGTGCACCATGTCTTGATCACGTTCTTCTTCTCTTCTTCTTTGGTCTGCAGTCATGCCAATAGATAAAGTGGGGCTTGCTACCTCAGAATCCCTGGTATGCCAAGCTCTACTTTGTTTCGTCATACGATCTAGCATATTGCTTGCTTGACCAAAGGTGAGGTCCATGAAAGATCCTCTAGCTGCGTTGTCCACCACTGGTTTAGTTATTGAATTCAAGGCTCTATACAAGATCTCCATTAGGTGAACATTGGTCATGTGATGGTTTGGGCACCTCGCTAGCTTTGTCTTGAACCTCTCCCATGTTTCATGAAGACCTTCAGAGGGAAGCTGAAAAAAGTTGCTGATTTCATCTCTCAATTGCGCCCTCTTGGATGGCGGAAAGAATCTTTCTAGGAAAGCGTCTCTCAATTGCCTTCAATTTGTAATAGAATCAGGAGTCAGCTTATTCAACCATAGTGTTGCCTCCCCAGACAGAGACAATGGAAATAGAAGTAATCGAATTGCATTCTGACCAACACCAGGATTGTCAAATGACTTGCATGTAGAAATAAAGTTGATGAGATGCATATTCGGATCATCGCCTGCTAGTCCACCAAATAATCCCTTGAGTTGCAATAACTGAATCATGGTTCTTGTGATGTTGAACTTAGCTCCGGGCGCTAATGGTGGTGGAATTATAGCTCCAGTGGCTCCGACACCATCAAGATCATCATCATCATCGTCGAAAGCTGGCTGCATAGGTTGGCGATCATATCTATACCGAGCTTGTCGACCTCTTCTGTTGGCAGGTGTTGTAGTTTCAGCAACATGCCTTGGGTTTATCAACTCATCATCACCTAAATCTTAATCGTCAGGATTAGTTTCTCGCCCAGGATTATCAATGTTTTGCTGGTGTACTTGGGCGGCAGCAAGAGTGGCTAATCTCGCCTGCTCGTGTTGAGCAGCCATCCTGTCGATTTCTGCTTGTGCTTCCATTCTTCTAATTCGTTGTGGTTCAGGATTGATTGGTAATAATGGTTGACCAGAACTTCTAGTATGGGGCATGCACTAAAAGAAAAACCTGCAATAAATAAAAACAAAAACTAAACGTAAAAGTACGAGAATCTTTGACCAAAGGGTCTAGTAATTATCACGAACTTGGTTGACACTTGTATTCCCCGGTAACGGCGCCAATTTTTGATAACGCTCAATCTATAGCTCTCGTAGAAGTGTAAAGCGGTCGTTAGCAAATATAGAACCCAACCTGGGTTGGGTATCGATCCCACAGGGAATAGCTTGGCCAACAAGTAAGCAAAATTACTAGACTTTTAGTGCAAGTCTCGTAAGAAGGGGGGATTGTGATGTGTAACCAAAACAATGAAGTAAAAGCTGAAAATAGCAAAGTAAAAAGAGAAAGATTGTTACGTAAGTTGTAAACAATGAGAATTGAAGCGTTGGGGTTATGTCCACCTTCTGAGTTATACTTCTCTATTGGCTATGAGTGTGTAGAATTGTGACATGCATGTGCTTATAGAGAATTGTATTCGATGGTAAATCCAGGCGTCTTTCGACCTATTCGAGGATTATTTCACTTTAACTCTTTCGAGCTTAAAGAGTGTCTAACGGTACGAATTCTCCAAGAGGTTAGTCCAGTTACGGCACTAGCTTTTTAATAGAAAAGGGTGTCCTACTACCTTGACATTATCTCTTTTCCAGACAAATAACCTTTCTTTCGAACAAGTTAAATGTTATACTGGCGTTATTCTATGCGTCTGCAGCCACAAGAATTTGCATTAAGATGAAGAGAATAATGATATAAGCAGCATACGTGTCACAAACTCATAAACTCACAGCAATAGATAGTATCTCATACGGCTTCCATAACCCCAACAGAGAAGTTTAGTTACCCATGAATGAGAAGATAATAACAATTGACATTGTTAATATACCACAATAAAGATGAGTTTCGTGTAGCACAACTGTGGTAGGCGTTAGGCTTGATTTCTTGCAAAAGTAACGTTTCTCTTATTGCTGAAATTAAGAATAGATGAAGAGAAAGTAATAAGAATTAATAAAAAGAATTGTTTTGATAGATGGATGGATGGTGGATGGATGGAAATTAATGGAATGGGGGAATGGTGAATGAATAAAAATCTCTAGCATGATAGGGTATTTATAATACCCATATCCTAATCCTACTAAGCTAATGAAATATCTAACCAAATCCTACTAGACTAAAGAAATACTTAACCCATTTGTACTAGGTTAATGTAACATTCTCCTAATCCAAATAAACTAATGAAATACATAACCCAATTGTACTAGGTTAATGCATCATTGTCCAAATCCAACTAAGTTACTGCAAGTCTCCAAAGTCTTCAGAAATGTTGTTTTAGCCCGGGACAGATTTCCCATGCATCACTTTTGGTCCTTTAGGCGTCCAAACTCCCTTTCCTTCCTTCGTGAGCTTTCTTTAGAGTCAAGTAAGCCATAAAATGCTGATTTCTGCATCATTTATACCTGAAACTTTGCTAATCATGTTTGTTAGCTCACTTATAGGAAAAAGGACTAAAAGTGCATGAAATATATAATTTGTTCTCAAAACTAGGCTAAAATATAGGCAAAATATATTGATATAGGCGTGTAAATTCGCCTATCATCAATGTGATGATGTCTGTAGTCAATTATGCTATTGGAAACGAGCAGCCGAAGCTATATTATGAGACAATGTAGCACATTGACATATATATGGATTAGTACTTCTAGAATGTATATGTGGGGGGTGAATACATAAGTAAAACAAGAACTGAATTTTATATATATGTATTTTTAGATAATGCATGCTAAGTGTAAATGGCTCACCTTGGACTTGAGTAAAACTCAAGAATGCAGAATGATTAAAAAATGGATAATGAAGAATATGAATAAGCTTAGCGAGCAAAAAAATAGATAATGAAGCATATGAATAAGCTTAGTGAGACATAACACATAGTTTCTACAATCCTTACTTTTAGTCTTACTTATGGGTGATTCTTGTAACCAACATAAACCATGTGAGCTACCATGGAGTCCAACGCCATATCCATATGAGGAGAGCTGTCCTACCCTTGCCATTGGAATAGAACTTAACTTAAGTGATCACTTATACTTCATCTATATTGGAAAAAACTTAACCTACAGTGTCTCATAGTTTTTAGGAATTTACGATACTTTCATCCCCATTCACTTCTCGGTGCTGAATACTACTCCTAGAATACATATATGCTCATACTTAAAAATCCACCTTGAAATAGCATAAGGGTTTATAGAATGAAAACCAGTTATGCTTTTTTTTTAATTTAAATCATAATCAAGATGAACACTTGTGGATTTCATGTCTTATATTTAGATCAAGAGATCAAGCTTTCTTGAATCATGTTGTATTGCATATAAACGGAACTTTAAAAGCTTAAACTTTCTTGTAAACTTAATGCTTCTTCTTGAATCTTGAAACTCTTACTTTCTTTAATAACACCCATAACAAAATAGCAGGCTCAACACCCATATAAAAATCTTTCATCAGAATCCACATCAAAGTAATAAAACTCAAATCATGATATCAATCTTAACGTTCAAAATATGAATACATAAAATCATCAAGAAACTTTAGCCTTTAAATTACAAGATAATGATTTTCTTAATATATGAGAGTTTGAGGGATAAACCTTAATATAAAACATACAAACTCAATATTAAAATCATGTTTTTCAGGCACAAGGATGGAAGATTAACCTTGTTCAGAAACCCCACATACCTGGAATTGCTTGACTTATGAAGAAGACTTGAACTTTGGGACTTGAGAGACGACTTGGTGAGAAAACCCTAATTTTATTATTCTTAAAGATGGAAGGAGAGAGGATGTTGTTAATTGAAACACCTCAAAACTTGGTGCTTGTAGAAATTCATGGTCTTGGACATTCTATCCATGGTACGACTCATGGGTACCAATCGTACCCTAGGATACGACTTGTGATGACTCTCTCATACGTTAGGCAGTGGGTTTTGGTTTGTATTCAGCCCAAGGTACGACTCAATATCATAATAGTCGTATTGTAAGATATGAGGGGTATGATGCTAAGTCGTATGATGCTTATTGGCTTGCCTAGTTGAATCTATCCAAGGTATGGTTTGTGGGTACTTTTTATACCCTAAGATACAACTTAGACCTAGGTTTTCGTATATTAGTCATTATTGGGGATAATGGTGGGGTCTAAGGTATGAGTTAGGGTACCACATATACCCTAGGGAAAAATTTAGTATGTTGGGTTGTACCCTCTTGGGACTTGGTTTTTGGCTTTTAAGCTAAGGGTAGTCCACAAATTTACTGCCTCAAACCCTTATGTCCCCATATTATCTAACCCTTGCTGGCTTCTCATAACAAGTGGTAATGCTTCTAAGACACAAGGTGCCCAATCTTGGGCCATTGAGGCCCAATCCGCATTATCCTACCCTTTTTATAGATTTGTGGTCGATAGTACTATGGTTGTTGTGAGGAAGGAAAGAATCAGTGTTTTAGTTATAGTTAGTTGGGTCACATATAACGATAGTATCCCATAATGATTTTTGCTTGGGCAAATTGGGTACCGGTTGCCATTTCTCTAGCTTTTCCATCAAGGGGAGCTCCTTTTAGCTCCAACATTGGTCGAGATCATCTCAATGACTCCACTATCCCTAGGGAGTCTGAGACATCTTCTGATGCTGATACTGGTATGTTAAAAACTCTTTTTCGATGTTGTGTATTATTTATTTAGCTCGGTTTCCCTCTCTCTTTGTGTGGTTGTGTATTTTGGTTTTGGTCCCAAGGTTGTTTTGTATTCTTTTTTTTTATTCCTACCCTGGTAAGTGGCTCTGTGATTTCTAAAAGAGTCTATGGGAGTGTGTGGTATCTGTTGGTCTTGGTTGATTAGTTTAACTTGGATATGGTGGATTTCGATGTCATTCGAGGGATGGATTGGTTATACTTATGCTATGCATTATTAGATTGTCGGGTCCGTACAGGTTGTTTTTAGACTTCATAGTTAGTTGGTTATAAAGTGGGAGGATGGTTTTATTCCCTAACTATTAAGGAGGAAAGGTTATGTTATATCTTTGAATTCGGATGTTGGTCTCCAAAGGGGTGTCTCTATTATTATTTGGTCCAGGTTAAAGGTTCAAACTCCGGAGGTATTTCTTGGCATTCAGTTTTGGTGGTGAATGAATTTCTTGAGGTCCTTTCTAATGACTCTCGTGGTGTGTTTCTAATAGGAAGGTTGTTTTGGGATTGGTCTTATTTCAGACACTTGTCCAATTTCGATTCTTTCTTTATAGAATGGTTTTGGTTGAGTTAAAAGGGCGTAAGGGGATCAAAGGGTAATTAAGGGATCTCTTATATGAAGGTTTCATCTGTCCTAGTATTCTTCGTGGAGTATTTTCATTTTTTATGTATAAGGGGAATGAATTCCCTAGGAATGAATAGGTTGCCGGTGGGTGAATAAGAAAATTAAGATGTCCTTCTCGAAGGGTGGACCATGTATGCAATTGCTGTATGGGGTACTTGTTAGTAGTGCATGGTTGTTAATAGACACTAAGTGTGAATCTTAGATGTTAATTTTGATGAAGAAAGTATGTTAGCTCGGAGGTAGCAATATGGGAATAGTGGATGTAAATTGGTAGGTTAGATGAGGTGTGCGGAACGGGTAAGGTTGATGGCTTAGGGAATACAATAGTAGGAAGGTTGTGAATAATATATAGGTTGGGTGTTCAAGTTGAACGGATGGATTGGGGGTTTATTCATTGGATAGGTTAGAGCATGAAGTTTGTATGACTACGTTGGGCTCTAGGTAGCATTTGGATGAATAAGGATTTGGGTATAGTAAAACCAAGTGTCCTTAGTATACATCTTTGGTGATACTCGTTAGAGCGAAGTGTTGTGCTTATAGGTGTCGTGGAATGAAGGCTGAGGGTTAATCTTAAATTTTTTTTAGTGGTGGACTCTAAGGAAAGGTCGGGTTGCATATTCCAGTGATAGTACTCTACTAGTGTTGCATGCATTCTTATAGCAATTATGCCTAAGGTTCGTATTTTGCATTCACCTTGTTCCCTGAATATGAATCTTAACTTTACATTACTTTACTTATGGTATATGAAATTGTGTTTCTTTCGATGTCCAATCCCAAGGACTCCTTTTATGGTATGGTTATGTCGATATGGTCCTTCATTATGGTCGAGTTGGTTTCTATAAAGTACTTAGTGCCTATGGTGCCATATCTTATTTTGGGGGTGTTGCCTAGGGTGGCATGGATAATTCTTGTAATTTGGTTCCTTAGTGATCCTTTTTATGTTAGGATGGTAATGGCCTGGGGAGCATGGTGATATTTTGAAACGAAGAGTGTAGAAGTACCTAAGTGGGGGAGATTTTGGGTGACTACTAAAGTTAAGGTTTTTAAGTGTAAAGTATGGTTGTTGTAATGAGAAATGATTAGGAGGGGATTAAGTGGTGGAAACATTTGTGAAAATGATCGAGGTTGCTAAATCTTCAGAAGGATAGATCATACCGCGGGCATATAAATGGTAGGCTTGAATGTTGTGATTTGTATATATACCAATAGTTGTGTTAGGTACTTAAAAAACTTGGAGAGGCTTGGTGTTTGGATAAAGTGATGGAAGCGGGGTAGTGTTTTGGGTTGATAAAGTGAATAGAGTCCCGTAGCCTAAGTTAACTCCTTTCTTTATATAGGCTTGAACATGGAAATGGTGTATATCTAGACTCAAGATCTTGTAGTGATATGTCCTTAGGATATTGTAAGTTGAATTGGACTTACTCTCTAGCATGAGTCCCATTCATTCGGTATTCCATATGTTTGTAATGAGGTAAGGTGTGGGTGGTTTCTTTTGATATTATTGGTATCTCGGACTCTTTGTTCTTTAAGGAGGTCTCGATGAGGATCTTTAAATTGAAGGTTCTCTAATTGCGAACAAAAGGTATGGCTTTGGTGAAGGTTCTATGGGAACCAAAAGTATGAGTAACCTATTTGGGATGTGAAAGAGGACATAGAACCCAAATATCCACGTTGGTTTTTCATTTCAAAAACTCGTGCATAAGGTTGTGTTCTTTTACACCTATTGGTTTTCTAACATAGTTGAGGAAGGGAATGGTATCTCTTGCATCTTTGTTTTCTAACTTAGTTCGAGGTCGGAATGGAGGTGTTGGGGTGTAAATCATGCTTGGGATATGTGGTGATCTTCTCGTCTTATTAAACGTGTTTTTCTTCTAATTTGGTTGGAGAAAAGTTGGTAGGTGTTAAGGTTATCTTGTTCTTGCTCTTACCCTTACCCATCATTCAAGGATGAATGATCTTAGTGGGGGAGTATGAAACACCCTAAACCTTGCCCTTGTAAAAATTCATTGGTTTTGGACATTCTTTCCATGGTAGGACTCATACATACCAATTGTACCCAAAGATATGAATTGGGATACCTCTTTCATATGTTAGGCAGTAGGTTTTGGTTGGGATTCTACCCTAGGTGTGACTTAACATTATACTAGCCATATGGTAGGATACAAGATGTATGATGCCAAGTCGTATGATGCATATTGGCTTGCTAGTTGACTCTGTCTAAGATATGGTTTGTGGGTACTTTTCGTACCATATGATACGACTTAGGCCTAGGTGGTAGTATGCTGGTCAGTATAGGGTACCATAGTGGGGTCTAGGGTATGATTTAGGGTACCACTCATACCCTAAGGTATGACTAAAGGGGTTGGGTCGTACCCTCCTGGGACTTTGTTTTCAGCCTTTAAGCTAAGGGTAGCTTGGATATTTCCCACGTCAAACCCTTATGTCCCCATGTGCTCGGACATTTCCCACCTCAAACCCTTCTGTCCCCATGTTATATTACCCTTGATGTCCTTTTATAACATACTTTGAAGAATCAAAACACTTCAAAATACTATCTCAAATCACTCTTGAAAGATAGGAGGTTAGGGTTTCTATAAGTGTTCTTCAAGAGCTCACGAGTCACCGAATTCTTCTTGTATAAGGCATGTACTCCTTCCCTCATTGTTAGTTCCAAATAAGGGCATGTTTAAATGTGTTTTAAACATTGATTATAAATCATGAATGGTGGTTTTAGAAACGTATGTTGAGGGTTTTGATACATGTTGTTGAATGATGATTTAAACTATATTTTTGGTGGTGGTTTGCACATATGGATGTTTGTTGGTTATGGTTTAACAAATAGGTAATGAGTAACCCTAAACTTGATGGTTATGGTTGGGTTTTGGTCTTGGTAAAGGTATGCCCTCAACATGTTGGATAAAATTCCTAAGAGAATGTTTTTACTCTATTGTTGACCTTTTATTGGAATTATTCCATAGTATGGTTTGGTAATGGAACTCTAAATGGATTTGGATGGTTTTGCATAGTTTAAATTGTTTGAATGGTATAAATGGTTTAAAGGTTTTGGAATGGTTTAAAATAGTATGAATGGTATGAATTATTTGGAATTATTAAATGGTAAAGCCTTGATGCTTATGAAATTGATTTGAATGAAAATCTTGCGGGATACACAGGAATCCCCCAAGTAAATGAAATGATGATATTGGTTTGAATGTTGAATGTCTTGTGGGGTACAAGGGAATCCCCCAAGCAAAGCTTAAAAATAAAATACTTATGGGGTACATGAGAATCCCCCAAGTAAGCCTAATAATGATTACTTGCGGGGTACATAGGAATCCCTTAAGGTTGGCTAAAGACATTGCTTGCAGGCTATAGTTGGTATGATGATACCACTTGTAATAGCCTTGATTGATAATAAATGAAATAATGGTTTGGTTGGATGGTAATGATTTTAATTGGGCAATAATGGTGGAGTGTGATAGCTAACTGTGAATGTGGGAGTCCAAGGGACGAACACTGGAAAATCATATTTTCCTACACGAGGATAGGTCAAGATGACATCATATATGATACTTATTGGGTACACGAAAATCCCTTAAGTACATTTGTACATATGTATCATGGAGAACGAAGGGTACTCGGGAATCCCCTACTCTTATGGTATTTTTAGTTCATGTGGCTACACGCACCGGGGCCCGTTCAAGGGGTTACATTGGACCCATATAGCCCGTGGGTAGTTCTAGGATGGTTAGGCTTTTCATACCTAGGTTAATGGTTTTAACGGCATGCTAAACCCGACTTTTTTCCCCCGTATGGATTATATAATAAATATGTATATGTATATGTATGTATAGTTGTAAATGCATATGGTTGGTTTACTTGGTTTTAAAGGTTGACATTATTTTATCCTTATCATGAGTGCATGCTAGCGTTCACCCACTAACCCGTCTTCGGGCAGATGTATACAAACGCAATACAGGAACCATCCATACCACTCATCCCGCTCATTGATAGAATTTGGGGACAGTCAATGTTGGATTGAAATGGTAAGCTTTAATAGTTTGGAAGGTGTCCATTTCATGTTATGGGTTACTTTACATATATTCATCTTTTGTAGACTTTATTTTTTGGCAATGGTCGGGGGCATGTGCTAACTTGTTATTATTTGGTTTGGTTTAGAGGCTTTGTCTGGACAACTGTGGACTTGGTATGGATTGGTTATGTTAAATATATATAAAAACATACATTGGGTTACCATTTGGTTTTGGTTTATGATTTTGCCTTTGTTATCGATTAGTTATTGTGTGGTTTGACTTGCTTTGGTGGTCATGGTTATAGACCTATCCCAAAGTCTTGGATCGTACATTACACTATCTTGTTATATGTACGAAGTCTAGTACATGTTGGTTGGTTGGGTTTGGTATAAGGGGTGGTCTATGGTCTCAGTTGGACTTGAGATTGCCCATTATGACAAGGCCCCGATTTGGGTCGTGTCATTAATTGAATGAAGGATAAAGGAAAATAATGCCTCTTTGGGGTTACAGGTCGTGGGTTAGGAGTTATATTAGGAGAAAATACCAAAAAGCCCTTCAACTGAACTTATACAAAATTGACCGCTAGTGGTCACGAGTCCAACATACGACTCGTATGGTGAGTATAAAAGTTGGCTTCATGACTCATAAAATTGCTAGGGACAAGATGGTATAGACTGGTCAATATACGAGTCTAAACTTACGACTCGTAACTCTCAATACGACTTTTAGGCCCCCACTAGTAACTTGGACTGAAACTTAGAGAATCTATACTGCTGAACTCACGAACGCACTTCATACGACTCGTACCATGCTTTATTATTTCTAGGGTCAACTCGTATCTACAACAGACTTCAACTACTCCACACTACGATAGGTACGACTTACTATATATGACTCGTATGTTGTACGTATGACTTAAGGAAATGAGTCATATGTTTTGTAGTGGCTTTCAGACATAGGGTATTACAATATCTCCCCCTTTGAAACATGCATCCTCGAATGTGATTCACCTATGATTTGGAAAAGAATCAACACCTCTGCACTGAACTTATATCCAAACGTATACCTATCACAAGGATCTAATTACTCACAACATAAGATATGAATTAATAATACTTAAATAGACTTAAGGAGAATGAGTTTTGGCTGAAAAAAATAACTATTTAGCTTCAATAGGAATTGAGTTGGAAGAAAATAGATGAGGATACTTGGTCACTATGTCTGCTTTAGCTTCCCAAATGGCCCCTTCAACCAATTGATTTCTCCAAAGAACCTTTACAGACTCTATATCTTTATTCCTTAGCCTTTGGACCTGCCTATCAAGTATATGACAAGTTATCTTTGACCCTAATAATTTCTAGGGTAACTATTAAGGATGGATTTCCAATGCACTTCTTAAGCATCGAAACATGGAATACTGGGTGAACTGTAACAAACTCTGATGGAAGGTCCAATTCATAAGAAACCTCTCCAATACGCTTCACTATCTCATATGAACCAGTAAGTCGAGAATTGAGCTTCCCTTTCTTTCCAAATATCATTATTCCCTTCATAGGCGACACTTTCAAGAATACCCAATCACCCACTTCAAACTTGGGCTCTCTTCTTCTTACATCTGTATATGATTTCTGATGGATTTTAGCAGTTTTTAATCTCTCACAAATCAACTGAACCTTTGCCATAGATTTAAGAACAGAATCTAGCTCAATCAGTGCCCCTTTACCAACCTCAAACTATCGTATGAAGGATCTGCACCTACTCCGATACAGTGCTTCAAATGGAGCCATCTGAATGCTAGCATGGTATCTATTATTGTAAGAAAACTCAATTAAAGCTAGATGGTCATCCCAACTTCCTTTAAAGTTTAAAATACACGCCCTCGGTATATCTTCTAATGTCTGCATTGTGCGTTCAGCCTGATCATCGGTTAACGGATGAAAAGTAGTACTAAGCTTAACCTTTTTACCAATGTCTTTCTGGAAAGGCTGCCAAAAATGCAAAGTGAACTGTGTCCCTCTATCTAAGATGATGGATAAAAGTATCCATAAATTCATACTAACTCATGAATAGACACTTTGGCATAATCTTCCACTGTGTCTAAAGTCTTGACAGGTTGGAAATGGGCTGATTTAGTCATTCGATCTACTATGACCCAAAATGAATCATGCTTACGTCTTGTATGAGGCAACCCTTTGATAAAATCTATATTCACTACTTCCCACTTCCAAGTAGGAATGGTGATCTCCTATAGTGTACCACCCAGTCTTTGGTGTTCAACCTTAACTTGCTTGCAATTGGGACACTTGGCCAGAAACTCTGCTATGCCCTGTTAATACCTTTCCACTAAGAGATTTCTCGTAAGTCGTGGTATATCTTGGAATCACCTAGATGAATGGAATACCTCAAACCATGAGCCTTATCTAGTATACTTTCCCTCAACCCATCTACATTAGGAACACAAAGCCTACCTTGATAGCGAAGTACAACATCTCCCTCTTTGGAGAAAACCTCGACCTTCTGTTGCTGGACTGCATCCAATATTTGGCTAAGTATGAGATCATTTTGCTGTTTCTTCTTCACTTCCACCACCAAAGATGATTCTAAACTATTCTGAACTACTACTCTCCTACCATTAGTATCGAACAAACGTACTCGCAAGTGGGCTAACCTATGCACCTCTTTGGCCAATTCTCATTCTTCCTCATTCACATGTGATACACTACCCATAGACAACCTACTTAGTGCGTCTACCACCACGTTGGCCTTACCCGAAAGATAGAGAACACTCATGTTATAATCCTTCAATAACTCTAACCACCTTCTCTGACGAAGATTCAGCTCCCGCTAAGAAAATACACACTGAAGACTCTTGTGGTCAGTGAAAATATCAACATGCACACCATAGAGGTAGTGTCTCCAAATTTTCAAGTAAAATACCACAACATCTAACTCCAAGTCGTGAGTTAGGTAATTCTTTTCATGATCCTTAAGTTGCCTGGAGGCATAAGTTATCACTTTTCTATTTTTCATCAACACACAACCTAACCGAACTCTAGAAGCATAAAAATATACCACAAATCCGTCTAACCCTTTCGGTAAAGCAAACACTAGAGCCAAATTCAATCTATCCTTTAACTCTTGGAAGCTCTTCATAAAATTATCCGACCATATAAACTTCACTTTTTTTTGGTTAAGCTTGGTCAATGGTGAATCTATGTGAAATATCCCTCATTAGTCTTACCTCAGTTCAGCTCATAGTGAATGCACAAGAGGCTTACAACCTGAAAATTTTTCTAAGTGTTGGACACTTAGTTTTATTTTTGGTCTCTTAACTTTGATGATTTTTAAAGTGACCATACCGACCTCAAGATAAAATTTTTTGAGTTAATTCATGTGTAGGAGTGTAAGGAACATGTCTCGAGGAAGTTTTAAATTTTTCGGATGAGGTTTGGGCCTTGTTTTGATTTTTATTCCAGTAGCTCAACATTATTACATCGCGCTGCACCAGGTATATCGCCAGTGTAAGGAGCATGTCTCTGGGAAGTTTTGGATTTTTTGGATAAGGTTTGGGCTGTGTGTGGATTTTGATTCTAGCAGTTCAATGCAATTGCATCGCATCGCTCTGGGAATAGCAATGAGCATGTTATCGCATCGTACCACGCCTTTAATCGGCGTTCTAGTTACAAATTTAAATCCTCGAGGGGCAGTCTTGTGTTTTCCCATCACCCCAATTAGTGAAAATACGAGATTAAGTCATTATTTAGGGCATTATATACCTAAATTCCTTAATTCCTCTCTAAAATAAACCCTAATCATCACCCATATTCATCTAGTTCAATTATTATTCCTTTAAGAAAACTCAAGAATTCAAGCTTCACCTCCCAAGAACTTTTAAGAAAGTTAATTCTCTTTCAAGATTAAAGCTTGGTAAGTTATGTTTAATGTTCATCCATTGGCCCGTTTCACCCATGGAGTCCAAGAACCTATTTTATGTTTTAATTCATGAATTTACATGTTTAGAATGAGTTATCTTCATGAAGCTTTTATGAATTTCGGTTATACATGATGTTTACAAGTGATTTTCATTGAAAGTAACCCTTACACGTTTGAATAAAGAAAATTCCATGTGAAATCCCCAATTTATGATTTTAGTGTTATAATTTTGTTAATCCCACATGTTTCAATCATTCCCATGCTTATGTTCATGAATTTCAAGTGTTTAATAAAATGCCTAAGAGATGAATTTTGAACTATGATCCCCCATTATGTTTTTTTAAAGCTTTTATATGTCTATATTGATACTTCTATTCAGTTCTGGGGGTTAAGCATACCCGAAACTTAGTTGTTTACATAATTTACAATATTTTCAAAATGGTTTTAGATATGTATGAGCATTATTTATTCAGTCAGTTATCATAATCAGTTAAAGTTAGATTAGTTCAGTAATCTGAGTCAGTTCAGTTGGGAGTAGGATTTAGCACCGAGTGAACCAAGGAACGAGGGTTCACCTGCCAGTAAAGGGTGTGACTCTTAGTAGTAATCCCTGTGCTCCAGAAGTATGTAGCTAGCGTAGATTTGATATGTTAACCTGGCAGTTAAGGGTTGACACATATCTCACCAGAGCACCTGCCAGTTGAGGGTGACTCTTTAGTGGATCGACACAGCCAGTGTTAGTACCCGTTATATGGTACTGACACCTTTCCAGCTAGGATTACAGGTTGGATCCCAATTAGCTTAGATTGGATCATGCCGGTTAGATTATACCTCCCTCAGTCTCAGTTCAGTATTCAGTATATAATTAAGTTTCAGGATTGTTTGTCCATATCATATAGTTATCAATTGTTCAGTTATCAGTATTTCAGTATTTTAGTTTACCGATCATTTCAGAGTCATATTATATGCTTGGTCATGCATTCACAAATTTTATAGGTTTCATACATTTATATTCAACTACCTCTACTATTCATCCAGTTAATTATTATTCATGCACATGAACCCATGGATATCAACCTAATCTCATTTTTTATACCAGTACATTCAAATTATTGATCAAATACTCTTTTCTTGCGTTATAATATTTAATATCATAGATTTGAACGCTTAGGCTCCTAATCATGCGTAGACAGTTCAGCCTATCAGTAATAGTAATAGTGGTGAGTCCTCATCCTTTATGGATGAGTTTATCTTATATTCAGTTATTTTAGTAGTTTAGTTGTTTAGTCAGCCGGAGTTAGTTGGGGGTTTGTCCCATCAACTCTACAGTCAGTAATTTTAGAGGCTTTCAGACATTCAGACGGATAGTTAGTTTATCAGTTGTTTTTATCAGTATTTTTAGTATATTTCCAGACATTCAGAACTATAATTCAATATTATTTTCAGTTTCTAAAACTTTATGGCATTATCAGCTGGTTTTTCATATGTCTTTATTATCAGTATATTATTCAATACTCACCGAAGGACCTAGTTCATAGGTTATCTTATGTTCTTTCGAGACCGTAAGCATCCGTGACAAAACTTGGTATCAGATCCTAAGGTTTTAAAGTGCCCTAGGGAGTCTGAAAGCCACGTTGAGTAGAGTCTTGTGCATGGGTGTGAAGCGCGCCACTCTTATGGATGGGAGGCTACAAGATGTTTTAGGAAAAGTTTCCCTTCTTTCAGCATTCATGTCGTGCAAATGAGCACAAGATCAATTTAAACTCTCTTTCTAATGTAATCTTCCATTCATTTATAGAATATGCCTCCCAAAAAGAATAAAATAAGAAGAAACGGGAATCAGCCCGCACCTTAGCCCATTCAGGAAGACCCCCTGAATGAGCATGTTTCTCATGCTGAGTTCTGAGCTGCATTCATTACTTTAGTTCACTCAGTAGCAGATCAAAATAATTAGCAGGATGCTATGAAAGCCAATCCGGTGGCTAATGCCACCGCTGCTAAGATTTGGGACTTTACCCGAATCAACCCTCCCTTGTTTACGGGATTCAAGTATGATGAGAATCCGCAGGAGTTTCTTGACATGGTTCAGAAGGTGACTGAAATTATGGGTGTCACGTCTAGTGAAAGTGTAGATTTGGCTGCTTACCAGTTATAAAATATAGATCACACCTAGTATAAGTAGTGGAAGAGGGTTAGAGGCACATATGTAGGGCCTGTAGAGTAGGAGGATTTTGCCACAACCTTTTTAGAGTTAAAGGAATCTAAGGTGCAGTAGTTCATAAATTTGAAATAGGGTAACATGAGTGTGAGGGATTATTCTCTTAAGTTTACCCAGTTAGCCAGGTATGCTCTTTCGGTCGTGGCTAGTAACAGGTCTAGGATGATTAAGTTTGTCTCTGGTGTAGCTTATAGAGTGGTCAAGGAGGATAGGACCACAATGTTGATTAAGGAGATAGAATTGTTTAGGCTTATGGTCCATGCTCAGCAGAGTGAGGAGGAGAAAGTTAAGGAGAAAGAAAGAGAGAATAAAAGGGCTAGGACAGGTAGCTTTAACTTTGCTAAGTCAAGGTTGGAGGGTGGTAACAGTTCTTAATTCTATAAAAAATATTCTTCCCCAGCTCTGTCTTCATCTAGTGCTCCAGTGCCAAACTTCAAAAATGATAATCGGGATAGAGCGCTAGGCTCTAAGTCCAAGGGCAGTGTAAACAATGGTCGCGCTAATCCTCTTTTCCAAAAATATGGTAAAAATCATTCGGGTATGTTGAGCAAATAGTGATATGAGCTTTGGATGTGGTAAGACAGGACGCAAAGTCAGGGATTGCCCATAGGGTGGTCAACAGGGTCAGTCCAGTCGTCCCCCAATTCCATTTGGTTCCCCAACTTAGTAGGGTACCGCTTTCAGTGCAACCAGTGGTCAGTGTCTGAATAGAATGTTTGCACTCCAGGCCTGATAGTATCAGGAAATTTCTACTGATATGGTTATAGGTACGTTACAGGTCTTCCATTTACATATTTATGCTTTATTAGATCACGGAGCTTTACTTTCTTTTGTAACCCCTTACATAGCTATTAAATTTGATGTCAGTCTTAAAACTTTAGTAGAGCCTTTCTCAGTGTCTACCCCAGTGGGTAAAACTATTCTAGCCAGGCGGGTATACAAAAATTGCCCGGTTACAGTATCTTAGAAAGTCACTTCAGTAGACCTTCTATTGTTAGAGATAACTGATTTTGTTGTCATTCTCGGCATAGATTAGCTTCATTCATGCTATGCTTTAGTTGATTATAAAAATAATTTTTTTCATTTTTAGTTTTCAAATAAACCAGTCCTTGAATAGAGGGTTAATACTTCAGCGTTTAGGGTTCAGCTTATTTCATACTTTAGAGTGAGAAAATTGATATTCAAGGGATATGTTTACCATCTTGTTCGAGTCAAAGACTCTAAAATCTGAGACTCCCAGTGTGAGTCCATTTTAGTAGTAAGTAAATTTATAGATGTGCTCCCTAAAGATCTTCCCAGAGTTTCTCCCGAAAGGGAAATTAACTTAGTAATGGACCTTCTTCCAGATACCCAACCTATCTCTATTCTGCCATATAGAATGACTCTAGATAAGCTTAGGGAGTTGAAAGAACAATTGAAAAACCTCTTAGATAAGGGATTCATCAGTCCCAGTGTTTCCCTATGGGGAACTTCAGTCCTTTGCATGCGAAGGAAAGATGATTCTCTTAGAATGTGTATTAATTACCACCAGTTGAAAAAAGTTACAGTTAAGAATAAGTACCCACTCCCAAGAATTATTGAGTTGTTTGACCAACTTTAGGGTGCCAGTTATTTCTCTAAGATAGACCTCAGATTCGACTATCATCAACTCAGAGTCAGAGAATGTGACATTTCAACAACTTTCATAACTCAGTATGGTCACTTCAAATTTCAAGTTATGTCTTTTGGAATAACGAATTCCCTAATAGCCTTCATGGACTTGATGAACTGCTTGGACATGATCATCATAGTATTCATTGATGATATTCTTGTCTATTCCCATAACAAAAATGATTATTAAGACCACCTCAGAATTGTATTGCAAACTCTTAGAGCTAATTAGTTGTTTGCCAAATTTAGTCAGTGCAAATTTTGGCTAAGATCAATAGATTTCCTTGGCCATATTATTTCTGGTGATGGCATTAGAGTTGGCCCTCAAAAGACCAAAGCAGTGAGAAACTAACCCAGACCCATCTCTCCGTCAGATATCAGGAGTTTCTTAGGTTTGGCTGGTTATTATCAATGATTTGTTGAAAGGTTTTCATCTATTGCGTCCCCCATGTCCATATTGACTCAGACGAAAGTTAAGTTTCAGTGGTCAGGTTCTTGTGAGAAGAGTTTACAGGAGTTGAAGACACGACTCACCTTAGCCTCAATTTTGACATTGCCAAATGGTTCAGATGGGTTTGTTGTTTACTGTGATGCTTCTAGAGTTAGTTTGTGTTCTATTTTGATACAGAGAGTTAAGGTCATAGCCTACGCCTCTAGATAGCTTAAACCGCATAAAAAGAATTGCCCTACCTATGATCTTGAGTTGGCAACTGTTGTGTTTTCCTTAAAAGTTTGGAGGCATTATTTGTATGGGGTTCATGTTGATGTGTTCACATATAACAAAAGTTTGCAGTATATGTTTTCTCAGAAAGATTTAAATCTCTGTTAGAGAAGGTGGTTAGAATTTTGAAAGATTACGATATGAGTGTTTTGTATCATCCAGGCAAGACCAATGTAGTAGAAAATGGCCTTAGTAGATTGTCTATGGGTAGTGTTGCTCATGTAGAGGATGATAAAAAACAGTTAGTTAGGGAGGTTTATTAGCTTGCTAGATTTGGTGTGCGATTGGTAGATTTAGCTGAGGGTAGTGTATGGGTTCAGAATAGTTTGGAATCTTCTTTGGTTGCTGAAGTGAAGGAGAAAAAAGATACGGATTCCAGTCTGGTTAAGTTGAAGGAATCAGTTAGAGATTAAAAGGTAGAGGTTTTCTCCCAAGGGGGAGATGGTGTGTTATGATATCAGGGTAGGCTGTGTGTGCCGGGTATAGATGGTTTGAGACAGCGAATCCTTGTAGAAACGCATAGTGCACATTTTTGTATTCATTCAGGAGCCACTAAGATGTACCGTGATTTGTGGGAAATCTATTGGCGGAGTGGTATGAAGAGGGATATTGAAGAGTTCGTAGCTAAGTGTCCTAATTGTCAGCAAGTTATGGTTGAGTACCAGAGGCCTAGTGGCACATTGTAGAAGTTTAGTATTCCCACTTAGAAGTAGGAAGAGGTGAACATGGATTTTGTCACAGGGTTACCCCATTCTCATCGTCATCATGATTGATATGGGTTATTATAGATAGGATGACCAAATCATCCCATTTCTTACCAGTTCATACTTTCGAGGACTATACCAAGCTCTATATTATAGAGTTGGTTATATTGCATAGAGTCCCATTGTCTATCATTTCAGATAGAGGTACTCAATTTACCTTTCACTTTTGGAAAGTTTTTCAGAAGGGTCTTGGTACCCAAGATTTTCAAGTCACTAACTCACTTATCAAGTGACCACACTTAACTAAATTTCAAAACACAAGTCCACATTTCAAGTACCTATACTTAAATATTTTTGACTCACTAACTCAGTTCTCTAGTGACCACACTTAGCTATATTCAAATCCTTTCAAGTAACTACACTTAAACATTTTTGGCTCACTAATTCACTTCTCAAATGACCACATTTAACTAAATTCAAAACGCAAGTCCACATTTTAAGTACCTACACTTAAATATTTTCAAGTCATTTATTCACTTCTCTAGTGACCACACTTAACTATATTCAAAACACAAGTTCACCTTTCAAGTAACTACACTTAAACTTTTTTGACTCACTAATTCACTTCTCAAGTGACCACACTTTAGTAAATTCTACACATTCATGATAAGGGAGAAATGATATGATAGTCCATTCAAAAGACAGGCAAGGAGATCAGTTGTTGATCAAATGAGATACTTTTTCCTAAATAGTACCATCAATCAATCACAATTAGAATCAAATAGTTCAAAAATTACCATAAATAGTAGAGTAAGAATAATCATAGAGGCAAATCAGTACCACTAATCAATCATGTAAAAATAAAAAAATCAAGACACTTCCATAAATAAGAGAGTAAGAATCACAGAAACAAATGAAAGATCTGTTGAGGTTATGATTATAAAAAAGGATTAATCAAATAAGAACATTCCATAATTGAATCAGTCTCATTTTCATTATAGTATTAGAAATCGAAAATAACTCAATATCACTAATTATGCATCAAAACGTTGACAACCAATAATAAGGTAGTCCAGAATCATAAATAACTACAACATCAGCTAGTAAAAATTTAAGGTTTAATCAAAGTCCATAGAATTTGGGGGCTTTTCACATATATCAACCCAGAGACATAAACAAAAACGTAATTGATGAATAGAATCAAAACTCGAAGTTAAAAGCCACGTATTTTTAATCTAAGAATCTGATTAAGATAATTCGCCAACAAAGAAAACAAACATACAATTGAAAGTATAAAGAAATCAAATCGGGACAAAATCTCAATGGATTTCATCAAAAACCCCGTCAATCATCAACTCTGGTGAGGACGTGACGGGTGAGTGGAGGAGAAGGCTGAATCACGATTGGCCGGTTGGTAAAGATGAATATTAAAGGGAATAGAGGTGGTGGAAGAGGTATTAACTGGTGAGACTCAACGAAATCTAGCCAATTCGTTGGACTAGACGATGCAGCGGCAGTGGCTGGATGAGAACTAGTCGGTGCTTAGAGCTTGGTTGGACTATTGTTGTTTTCACCGATGGTGGAGAGGCAATGACATGAGAGAGGGTGAGAAGGGTTGCCGGCTGTCTGGTGGACTGCTCCGGTGGCGACAGTCGTGGTGGAAGTTTAGGGAGGAAGAGAAAAGATGAGAGAAAAGAAAGAGAAAAGGAAAGGGGGTGAGACTGTGAGGGAGAGAAAATGACGGTTAGTTCCCTTTTGGTAAAAAATAAAAGAAAGGTTGGTTTAATCTCAGCCATTAGATCAATTTTGATCAATGGTTGAGATTAAATATTGAGTTTAAAGTTTAGGCTGTGTAAAGAAAGAATTATGGAAAAATATGGCTAAAATTGATATAAATTGATCAAAATATTGGTTAGAAATTAAATACAAAAAGAGAAAATTGAATCAAAGTGGTCGCTATTTTAACAATAATGTAATAATAATAATAATAATAACAATAATAATAATAATAATAATAATAATACTAATAATAGACAATGTACTTATGAATTGTGAGTGTGCACATTTACATGAAAAAAAATAATTTAATAAATAATAATAAAATTATGTAAAATGTCGTATTTGAATTAATAAACTGTAAAAAATGATACTAAAAAATAATAAAATAATTTGTACATTTTGTAAATCGTGAATATGGCTTCTCGAAAATTAGTTGATACCAAAATAATGCGCAAAATTATTAATATTAAAGGTTAAATAATAAAAGTAGCAGCCTAATAGAAGATCGGGAGGTCAAAATTAGGTGTCAACACGTACTATATACATAACATACGTGCACGAGTATATTACCCCGTAATATAATGCAACGTATTTCATATACATACTTTGACGAGTTATCGATTAATATGATTATTAGCTTACATTAATATAACTTCAACGTACAATATGTTATTACTTTGATCGTTTAAATCAAGGTATTCAATATGTTTGGATAGATTCTGCTAGTTTTAACTACGTAGTTCATCGATCACTACATCATATATATATATATATATATATATATATATATATATATATATCAACTCCTGAATACGTACTATATACATCACATACATGAATTTACTACCCCCATAATAATATACAATGTATTTTCATATACTCAGATGAATTATCGGTTAGTTTATCTTATGTTATTATACCTTCACTACATAATATTTATATATATATATATATATATATATATATATATATATATATATACATACACACTATATATATACCTATACATACACACACATATACACAATATCGACTATATCAAGTTCTAAATGCATACTATATACCTCACATACGTACACGAGTATATTATCCAATAATCTAATGTGACATATTTTATATACATATTTTGATGAGTTAGCGATTAATTTTATTATCTTACATTAATATAACTTCAACGTACAGTGTATTATTACTTCTATCATTTCAAATCAAGGTATTCAATATGTTTGGATAGTTTCTACTACTTTTTTACTACATCATTCATTAATCGATCACTACATCAAATATATACATACATACATATATATATATATATATATATATATATATATAAATCAACTTTTGAATACGTACTATATACATCACATCCACAAGTATTGTATCTCATAATAGAACACATTCATTATATTCTGATGAATTATCAGTTATATATGTACGTTACATTATTGGAACTGCAATAGTAGCATATAATATCATTACCTTAACTGTATGATATAGACATATTCATTATACAAAGATTATGTTTAACATCATTTAACATATATACAAAGGAAAATATTTATTTTATATATTGAAACATAAGTAAAAGATAAAGATTACGATTAACGTAATTTATTTATTTTATTTGATATATTTCTTAGTATAATTTTCTTACAAAATCTAAGTTTGATTGATTTTTATTATTAATATATTGGTTATCGAATACGTGTGATCAGTGTAATTTCAAAAAAGTATATATTTGATTTTATATATAATTATTTTTTAATAAAAAGCGACCACAAGTGGTCTCTTTTTTAAAAATATTTCATTTTTTTAATACAAAAGCAACCACAAGTGGTCGAATTTTTGAAATTATTTTATTTTTTATATTTTAATCCCAAAACTGACCTCTTATGGTTTCTTTTATAAAATATTTTAAATTTAATTTTTAAAATAAAACCAACCACAAGCGGCCTCTTTTTAAAAATACTTCTTAATTATATTTTTAAAATAAAATCGACCACAAGTGGTCAGATTTTTAAAATTATTTTATTTTTTATTTTTTTAATTCCAAACCAACCACTTGTGGTCGCTTTTATAAAATATTTTAAGAATTTTTAAAATAAAAACGACCACAAGTGATTTATTTTTAAAAATACTTTTTAATTATATTTTTTTAAATAAAATCGACCACAAGTGGTCAATTTTTTAAAATTATTTTCCTTTTTATTTTTAAATTCTAAAATCAACCACTTGTGGTCGCTTTTATAAAATATTTTAAATATAATTTTTAAAATAAAAATGACCACAAGTGGTCGCTTTTTAAAAATACTTTTTAATTATATTTTTTTAAATAAAATCGACCACAAGTGGTTGGTTTATTAAAAGTGTTTTTTTTAATTCCAAAACCGACCACTGTGGTCACTTTTATAAAATATTTTAAATTTAATTTTTAAAATAAAATCGACCACAAGTGGTCGCTTTTTAAAAATATTTTTTAATAATATTTTTTAAATAAAACCGAAAAAAGTGGTCAGTTTTTTAAAATAAAATGTTATTATTTTTTTTAGTTTCAAAACCGACCACAAGTGGTCACTTTTTTAATTTTTATTTTTTTTAAAAAATAAATAATAATTAATATACAAATTATTGAAATGATTATTTTGGAATTTTAAAATACAAAAGCGACCACATGTGGTTGCTTTTTAAAAAAAAATAAAAAATTAACCACATGTGGCTGGTCTTTTATGGTCGAAAAAACTATTTTTTTAGTAGTGAGGGAGGGTTTTAGGGCTGAATTTGATAAATTGCTGGTGCAAGGGGAAATTAAGGGATAAACTAATATTTTAGTTTGATTAATGCTTAAATTACCCTTGCTATTTGTTAATTCCCTAATTTATTCATGAAATTGATAGTTTTATGTGAATTACAATAGAAATGAAGTGAATGGACATGAACTTGTCCTTAGGAGTTGGGTGTGAGTTATAAAATTCGATATGTTGGATTATTTCTTGTGTATATATTTATATGCATATTTTAGACTATGAATAAGCAAACATTGCACGAAAAGGCAACGCTCCGGCTTAAATGATTGTGCAAGCTTGATTCGAGATAGGTGATGGCATTGTTGTTAATGCAACTTGTATTATATGAGCATGTTAACTACTTTGTAGTGTAGTTGGTTAATGCATGTTGTTTGGTATAGTCAATTATAATCTTATTTGTTTAATGAATTGACCGAACTTGTTTCTATTTATGTAATGTTTTAGTATCTAAAATATTCTCATAGGTTATTGGTGAAACAAGGTTGGTAAACACTTGATTCTGGGATTTAGTACATGAATGGTAATTGTCCTCTTTAGTTCATAGATAGAGGGTGGTTGTAATTTTCTTAGCATGTATGTACGAGGGTCATGTGAGTTTTCTAGTTCCCTGAATAAATTAAGAAATTATGTTTCTATAATGATCCTTCAGGTCATTTTCCATATTTCTTCTCATTTTTTTTGTTAGAGTTTTTTGATAGCTTCCCCAATCCATTTATGACTTACTCGGACTGAAAGTTCGGTCACTCGATAGACCATTTGGTTTTTAAAGCTAATTCCTTATTTTGAAGTCTTCGCTGGTTTCAAATGGCCATCAGGGAAAAACTTTAGTCAAATAACCTCATATGCCAATTCTGACTATTCCAAAAACTCCAAAATATCAATTTTAGGTTAGGTAGGCTCTAGCTTTAGGTAACAAGGCACCCAAGATCATTTTGACCTATTGGTCAAAAAGTTAAGAAAATAAAATATTAGTGTGGGACCCACTTTTAGTTAAAACAACCTCAGATGGAAATTTTGACAGCGTCATTGAGTCCCGAATGTCAAATTTTGCATGGTAGCATAGTATGTTTGCATATACGGGATTAGGAATAAGTCCCAAGAGGCTGGCAGAGACTTGGAAAATTCTACGTCTCAACTATATCTGGTGCACTCGCTAACAACGACCATGGGTTGCGATCACAGTACCCTTGATGGGGCACCACATGCCGCGATTGCGGTGCCTATCGTGTTAGCGACTCACTCGGCATCCTTAAGATGTGACAATCGCGATAATTGGGTCGCGATTGCGATACCCAAACACCTGAGAAAGGTATTAAAAAATCCCTTTTCAGCCTTTTTTCCCATTCCTTCATCCATTCTCAAGAGAATAAAACCCTAAATATTGGGAGAGCTTAGGATTAGCTCTTTTGGGTGATTTGGGAGCTTGGTCAACAATTATTTACGCGGTTTTCCTTCAAATTTGTGGTAAGATTTCTTCATTTCCATCATTGATTTTTCCCTTTTCCTTTCTTAAAATCCCTAAGACTTGGTGGCTTAATTTTGGGACCAATATAATTTGGATTTCACCCATTTGTAAGGGTAATTACTCTTGAGCATAAGAGAATGTTGGCTTGGCTTCAGAAATGTGATTCTATAAGTAGGACCCACATAAGATTTTTGAGTATTTTGGATCGAAGCATAGTATTGCAATATGGGTAGCATTGTTATAGTCTTGATAAGTAGATTGTTATTTTGATATCATGGAATTTTGTGAAATTTTATCGGAAGGTAAAGTCGTTGATTTAGGGGATTGTTCGAGCATTATTCGGCGTCCAGGTAGGCTATGTTTTCCCTCTTACTAGATTGAGTTATGTCATAGTATGTTTATGATATTATGTTAGATTTGGTATGGGTTTTAGGTGTTGGTTATGAAATTGAAATGCTTGGATTAGTTGGACTATTTAGGTTGTTCGAAAATCATAAATTAGGTGTTATTGGTTTAGTTGCTTATGCTTTAGGTAAAACCTCTATCTGAGGATTGATTGTGGCTTAGTTAACATCTATAAGTGGATTTAGATACCTAAGCCTAATTTTATGTAGAATTTACCTTGTAATGGATTTCAGAGATTTAGAAGTGGGCATTTGACCCACCTTAGGCCAAGATTTATGTTAGATATAGGGAATCTCGTATACAGTTGTTGTACGTCTTGAAAATTCTTATTGTGGTAATATTGAGAAACTTGAGAATTTGATGGTTATGATGGGTTGGCATTGAGATTTCATTCATAGTGATTATGATATTGATCATGCTTATTGATTTATCTAGTGACTAGTGATTATGTCATTGATTATGATAGTGGTTATGCTATTGATCATGCTTATTAATCATGCTAGTAGTTACGCTATTGATTATTCTAGGGATTATGCTATTTACTTTGATATGATAATATATGATTACCAGTTTGAGTCCAGATATTGATGACGTATATACCCAATTCAAGTCCGAAATCTGATTATGGCATTGCTCATATATATGTATATAGTGCACCAGTTCGATTCCAAAGAATGATTATGTTATTGATTATATACTTATTAATTTGCGTTCAACTATTACTATGATTGGTCGTGATATTAAAACTATGACTTCGAGGACTTAGGGTGTAATAATTGAGAATAGGAATATTGGCTAAGTCTAAAAATGGGAAAAATAGTTATAATGAGGTATGACATGGATGGATTCTTGTTGTATCATGAGAATTGGTAGATGGTAGTGGTTCGAATTATACTATATTGATTGTACCCTCCAGGCTTCTAGGAGCTTGCGTTGGGTTATTTATTTTCCGCACTTATTGGCTTATAAAGGCTAATTTTATAGTTATAATTGTATATTTATTTATTTATGCTCAACGATGTTGGAGATGATTAATGTTTGCCTCTCCCTTGACTTAGTTATGTTATCTTGCATTTTATTATAATTATATCATGATTTATCTTAGTTAACCGAATATGCCTATTGAGTATCAATAATTTTGGTACTCATACTATACTTTTGTATCTTTTTGGTGCAAATTTAAGTACTAGCTACCACTGTTGATTTGAGGATCGTGTTGTATTGGGTTTAGAAGATAGGGTCATCTCTTGGAGTTGGAGTTGCTCTATTTTCTTCTCTCTATCAATGTCTAGTCTTTAGTTTCAAGATAGGATTGTATTGACTATTTTAGAACTTGAGTTGTATTTATAGTATCTCTCTTGTACTCGCTCTACTAGGTCGTGGGATAGTTATCTATGTTATGGTTACCTTTTAGACTACCTCTATTGTTTTGTTTATGTATAAGTTGCAATTCCTTATTTTTCACCCCTTTCAGGGTTATTTCCACCATGTTAAACCCATTGCATTTAGCTCCGGGTTACAGTTCACCTTACCTAATAACGGGATAAAGTAGGCTCCATGATGATTCATAAATTGGGTCTTGACAACTTCTATGCTTAATAAGTTGTCTTGACTAGTTTGAATTAGCTTGACTATACCTAACTTGGTGATAACATTTTGATTGTTGCTTAATCTTTACTGTTGTTATTGCTTATATGCTGAATGTATATGTGTTGAGAATAAATTTATTGGTTGTACTATATTTTAGTTATGTGCTCATATTTTCATCTTGGGTTGGCCGAATGATGTTACCAGTACACTATTGTTCTTGTGTGCTAATACTATACCTGCATTTACTTGTGTGAGTGCAATGGATATTCTAGTGGCTCCTGAGAGACCTCACCTTTGATTCCAACAATTGAGTTTTAGATTTTAGGCTAAGCAGCGCGTTTCGGGCTGCTATGGAATCTCTCTTTGTTGACATAGTTCTTTGTTCTAGATTATGGTTTATTACTAGTTTTGGGGTTGTATCCTTTTTTTCTTGACATTCTTAGAAGTTTCGGTACAAAGACTTTCGAGTTTTAGGAATATTTTCTTGGTTAAGTATAATGGTTTTGCAATAAATGGTACTTATGTTTATTTGCTCAGACATTGATGTTTATTTAATGGGTTAGTTTCATGTTAATTCTATGTTTTGATTATTTCTTTTGGGTTATTGGTTCTTCTATTGGGTGAATAATATGGGTGTCACCCACAATGGAATTGGGTCATGACAAAAAATTATACCAGAGACTAGGTTCATCGATCTCGTTGTATCAAAATGGGTCCAATAGAGGCATGTAAAATAGTACAGTGATGTCTATACTTTTTTCGGGAGGCTATAGGACTTTAGGAAAATCTGTCATTCTTGTTTCTTTCATGTTATAACTTGATTTCAACTGGTATCTGGTTATCCAAATTAGTATCTAATCTTTTCATTCTTTTATTTGCAAAGGGTGAATACTAGGTCCAATGGAACCTGACTAGCAGCGCCCACTTCGACCGCTCCAACTATGGAGCCAGTTAGGAGGGGAAGAGGATAAATAAGAACTAGAGGTAAGGGAAGGAGAAGGAGAGATACACCCGCAAGGGGTGAAGCTCAAGCGGTGGTTTTCCATAATTTTGAGAGGATGCCCTCACCTCCCCCATCATGTAAATGAGGTAGAGGTGGTAAAATAGTAGGGTGTGGGGTTAGAGGTCATAGTTCTGACTGTAGTTGCAGGACTGTTCCTATATCATTGAGGTTGTTCAAGAAATATTAGGTTTTCTGAGTAGGTTGGATAGTACAAGATCCACACCCATGGTATCGGCTTATCAGGCTTCAATTGTTTATCCTACTATCACCATAGCTCCTAGAATGGATGAAGCTTCATGGACCAATGATTTTACTTATTCGATATAAGGTTCGATGATGACTGGTACTAAACATGAGTTGTTGACAAAGTTTTTAAAGATGAAACCACCAAATTTCTAAGTTACTAAGTCTTAATATGCCTTTGAATTGATTATAGATTTCTATGGACTTCGTGGTGGGTCTTTCTAACACTTTGGGAAGGTATGACTCTTTTTGGGTGATAGTGGATTGACTGATGAAGTCAACCCACTTCATTCCAGTTTGGATAGACTATAATTCTCAACAATTGTCTAAGATTCATGTGAAAGAGATTGTGAAGCTTCATAGAGTGCCACTTAATATTATTTCTGATAGGACTACCAAGTACGCTTCTAAGTTTTGGGATAGACTGCATAAAGAGCTAGGCTCCAAGCTCACATTTAGCACAATTTTTCATCCTCATAGTAATGGTGTAATACCCCGTATTTTTCCTAGCCCAGTTTAGCTCCTAGAATGCAAAGGGAGAACTTTAACAATACATAACTCTTGATACATGTAGAATTTTCAAGC
>CM061557.1:241720190-241768904 GCA_030864225.1 Capsicum baccatum var. pendulum | reverse complement strand
TAGTAAGTCTATTAATGAACATGTAATGCATTTGAAATGTGTGTTTGATGTGCTCCGAAAGGAGAAGCTGTATGCCAACATGGAGAAGTGTTCTTTTGGGGTTGATAAAGTCATATTCTTGGGTTTTGTCGTGAGCTCAAGGGGAGTGGAAGTGGACGATTCCAAGATAGACTCTATACGAAGTTGGCCGACCCCCAAAACTATTGGAGAAATCCGAAGTTTCCACGGGTTGGCAAGCTTTTATAGGAGGTTTGTCAAAGGATTTAGTTCCATAGCAGCCCCCTTGACCGAGGTAATTAGAAAGGACGGACCCTTTAAATGGGGTGAAGAGCAAGCTAGGGCTTTTGAGGCCTTGAAAGCTACGCTCGTCTCGGCGCCTTTATTGCAATTACCCGATTTTGATAAGATATTTGAGGTAGAGTGTGATGCTAGTAAGGTCGGCATCGGGGCTGTTTTGATGCAAGAAGGTAAGCCCGTTGCCTATTTCAGTGAAAAGCTCAAAGGGGCAACTCTTAATTACTCGACCTATGATTTGGAGTTGTACGCCCTTGTTAGAGCTTTGGGAAATTGGCAGCACTATTTGTGGCCTAAGGAGTTTGTGATACGAACGGATCATGAGTCGTTGAAACACCTTAAGAGCCAAGACAAGCTGAATAGGCGTCATGCTAAGTGGATTGAGTTCATCGAAACTTTCCCTTATGTAATTCATTACAAAAGGGGAAAGGAAAATGTTGTTGCCGATGCCTTGTCTAGGAAGCATGTGCTTGTTGCTACCTTGTCTTCGAAGCTAATGGGTTTTGAGAGCTTGCGGATGTTGTATCCCGAGGATCCTACCTTTGCTCCTATTTTTAGGGAATGCGAAGAGTGGGGAAGGGACCGTTGGCTTAAGGAAAATAACCATTCCTCCTACTCTCGGTTCGAGGGGTATTTGTTCAAAGGGAGGAGGTTATGTGTTCCTTCTAGTTCTTGGAGGGAATTACTTGTGAGGGAGGCCCATGACGGAGGCCTCATGGGTCACTTTGGGGTAGACAAGACCCTCGGAATCCTAGAGGAGAACTTCTATTGGCCCAAAATGCGCAAAGATGTCACAAAAATTTGTAATCAATGTGCGGCCTGCCGGAGTGCTAAATCTCGCCTCCGACCTCAAGGATTATACACCCCGCTCCCTACTCCCCTTAGACCTTGGCTGGACATCTCGATGGATTTCGTCTTGGGGCTGCCAAGGACTAGAAAGGGTCGAGATTGTATTTTTGTGGTTGTTGATAGATTTTCTAAAATGGCTCACTTTATTCCATGTGCTAAAACCGAGGACGCTCCTAGTGTAGCTTCATTATTTGTTGAACATGTTGTAAAGCTTCACGGAGTACCAAGGACCATTGTGAGTGATAGGGACTCCAAGTTCCTAAGTCTCTTTTGGAAGTCCATGTGGGGTAGGCTTGGGACGAAGTTACTTTTCTCCACGTCTTGCCACCCACAAACCGACGGCCAAACGGAGGTAGTAAATAGGACCTTAGGGTCTATGCTACGTTCTATGGTTAAAGGTAAACTGACTTCATGGGAAGAACACCTACCCTTGGTGGAATTTGCATACAACCGGGTAATACATTCGAGCACGGGAATGACTCCCTTTGAATGTGTTTACGGCCTAAATCCCCTTACCCCTTTAGATCTCACTCCTTTGTCTAGTGATCTCATGACCAGCTTAGATGGAAATAAAAGAGCCGAGGCCATGAAGAAAATGCATGAGACGGTGCGGATCAAGCTCGAAAAGAAGAATCAAGAGGTTGCAAAACGGGCAAACAAAGGGAGAAGGAAGCTAGTGCTTGAACCCGGAGATTGGGTGTGGGTGCATCTTCGAAAGGATCGGTTTCCAGCTCAAAGGAAGTCCAAGTTGCTGCCGAGAGGTGATGGTCCTTTCCAAGTACTTGAGAGAATCAATGACAACGCCTACAAGATTGACCTACCAGCGGAATATCAAGTGCACAACACCTTCAACGTCGGAGATCTATCCCTCGTGGATGCGGTTGAAGATGATCAAATGCCGAATTTGAGGTCAAATTCCTCTCAAGATGGAGAGGATGATACGGTTAAGGCAATCCCCACAGGTACACGGCCTTTCACACGAAGCCAAGCTCGGGAATTACAAACACTCCAAGCTTTGTTCATGCAAATGGCCGCGTGTGAGTTGTTGACCGAACCAACCAAGGACCTAAACATTTTTATATGTGAAGAGGGGTCCTAAAGTGTAATGAACTAATCCCCAAGGATGCCACAAGAAAGCAAGGGCGGATGGGTCTTTTAACACCCTTTTGTTGTAGTATAAATAGAACATCATAGTGAGATATCCCTTAGTTCATTTTGAAATCTGAAATTGTAACCTAAAAACTCCAAAATATCTTCTCTCTTCTTCTCCAAGAAGCCGTCCCTAGGTCTCACAAGTAGAGGAATACTTGTGTTGTCTCTTTGGCTAGAAACAAGGGTTTTGAGGTTGTTGAGTGCCTCTTGGTCCTTGTAAGAACTTGGTGTTTATATTCATTAGACTTAGGGTCCTCTCTTGATGTTAGGGTTCTTAGTTTCTTGAATGTTATATGTCAAGTTATCTATCTTTCATTATCTTGTTGTTGTTGTGTTGCTTTTGTTTATCTTGAAAGTCTAGTGAAGCCGTGTGGGGCTTGTTTCGATTCACTAGCATTGTTGTATCTCTTGTTGTTCTCGGATTGTGGCTTAAAAACCAAAACTATCTCTTGTGTTGTAATCTAAAAACCGAAACTTAAAACTTGTTGTCCTTGTGTTGTTGGACTGAAATCCGAACTCTTGTGGTTGTTGGTTTGATCTTGTATCATAAACTGACCTCATGGGAAGAACACCTACCCTTGGTGGAGTTTGCATACAACCGGGTAATACATTCGAGCACGGGAATGACTCCCTTTGAATGTGTTTACGGCCTAAACCCCCTTACCCCTTTAGATCTCACCCCTTTGTCTAGTGATCTCATGACCAGCTTAGATGGAAATAAAAGAGCCGAGGCCATGAAGAAAATGCATGAGACGGTGCGGATCAAGCTTGAAAAGAGGAATCAAGAGATTGCAAAAAGGGCAAACAAAGGGAGAAGGAAGCTTGTGCTTGAACCCGGAGATTGGGTGTGGGTGCATCTTCGAAAGGATCGGTTTCCAGCTCAAAGGAAGTCCAAATTGCTGCCGAGGGGTGATTGATACGGGATAAATGGCCATCTTATCTTTCGGTGAAGTCTTTGGAGGCCAACACATGGAGGCTCAAGAATTGGTCACCTCGATAATACAAGAACATGCATGGAGGACCCGTTTTGAGCGTAACTTAAAGCAATCTCGCTTATGGAAGATTGCTTGGAGCATTTAAGAGTGAGGACTCACGGGGCATTTTGGACATTACACATGGTGTATTTACACACCATGGCCGCACCTAGAGGATACATGATACGGTTGGGGCAGCCTCCACAAGTACACGACCCTTCACACGAAGCCAAAGCTCGGGAATTACAAAAACTCCAAGCCTTGTTCATGCAAATGGCCGTGTGTGAGTTGGTGATTGAACCAGCCAAGGACCTGAACGTTTTATATGTGAAGAGGGGTCTTAATGGGCCATGAACTAGTCTCCAAGGCTGGCCCAAAAGGCAAGGGGCGGATGGGCCTTTTAGCCTTTTCTTGTTGTAGTATAAATAGGACATATTAGAGAGTTGGTCTTTAGTTTTTCAGATTTCAGAAATTGTAACCTAAAACACATAACATTTCTCTCTCATTTCCACTCTTTGGAGCCGCCTCCAACAGCTCACAAGTAGAGGGATACTTGTGTTGTATCTTTGGCTAGAAACAAGGGTTTTGAGGTTGTGAAGTACCTCTTGGTCCTCGTAAGAACTTGGTGTTTACATTCAGCAGATTTCGGGTCCTTCTCTTGAAGTAGGGTTCTTAGTTTTCTTGAATGTTTTATGTCAAGTTATCTATCTTTCATTATCTTGTTGTTGTTACTGATTTTTGTTAACTCAAGTCTAGTGAAGCCGTGTGGGGCTCTTTTCGATTCACTAGCATTGTGGTATCTCTTGTTGTTCTCGGATTGTGGCTTAAAAACCGAAACTATCTCTTGTGTTGTAATCTGAAAACAGAAACTAAAAACTGGTTGTTCTAGTTGTTAATCTGAAATCCGTGACTCCTTGAAGTGCTTGTTGTTGTTGGGTTTGATCTTGTATCATTTGGTATCAGAGCAAGACCGGTTGTGTTCCAACATAACCCATCTTGGGCAAGTTCTCGGCTTAAACAACAAAACAAAAAAAAAAATCTGAAATCTGCCCACAAGAAGTTGAAAACCGAGAATGATGTTATATGTTTAGATCTAGGTGTTATTTTGCTTGTTTAGTGTGTTTCTAGTGTTGGTTTCTTTCTCACCAACACTAAGGAGTCTAGATCCGAAAGTTGAGCTTGAGAAACTTGAATATTGTGTAGTGACTTGAAGTGGCCGAAAGTTGTATATTGTTGCTAACCAAAAGAAAATCGGTGGTTGTATGTTATGTGCTAAAGAAGTTGATGAAGTTTGTGGAAGTGTTCATCTTTTGAACTTGTTCATATGGTTCATCTTGTTGTGTGATCAAGTGGAAGACAAGCTATAAAGTGTTGTGAAAGACTTGCACCCATCACTTTGTAGTCTTGTCAATCACTTTCCCTAATTCAAGGAGCCTTGTTTTGTGGGATTTGTCTACCAAACCCCACTTTCTTGAGATTGAAAAGGGGTGAAAGACTACAAGATTTTAGTTTTCCCACCAAAACACATTTCAAATTATAACAAGTTGTGTGAATATTAACTCAAACCAAAAAAAAAAGAGAAAGAGAAAAAAAATCCGAGAGAAAAAAAAAACGTGTGGGACCATTGCATGCTACCATGTCACTATAAGCTCAACTTAGGATATTCTTTGGTTGCTAATTGTTGATTCTTGGTTTCCCTTACTTGGTCTTAGAACTAATTAACAAACTAGTACTTTCCTACTAGGTTGTTAACTAGTTCCTTGAACCGTTTGTTCGTGTCAACGATTATTTGTGTGCTTTATTCGTTTGAACGAATTGCTGATTTTGACTCTAGTCCGGCAAGAATTCTTTGAGTCTTCAAACAAGAATCCATTCCGGACAAGAGCTTACTCATACCTTAACATCTCACGGTTACTAGCCAATTATACAACCCTTGTGGAACATGAACTTGTGGTGAACTAAAGCGGCTAATACCTTGACAATGGAAGGAGCTTTACTACTAATATTGTTTGTTCATTTTGTAGGTTTAAAGGGTGATATAAGAGGAAAATGACTTTGATAGCCGGGGATTATTGAGACTACAGTATGGGAGGCTATGATTGTAGTGAGGGTTTTTATGGCTACGACGTTGAGGGAGATTGCGGAGGCTATGAAAACAGCCATGGGCAAAACATAGGCAGATTTGAGAATTACTGTTTTGAGGGAGAAAATGAGGTGAATGAAGTGCCTAGTGCTTATGGTGACTTTGGAGATGATGTAGGACCTCGTGATGGATCTTATGACGAAGTTGGGACGTGTGAGGAGTCTTGCACTCCCCACTCCGAACCTAGACTTGGTGTTAGGTATAACCCTTTCATTCGCAAATCTTATGAGAGCTATGATGAGAGTACACGTGAGGAGTGTGAAGATTCATATTCTCCACCTTGTAGTACTTCTTATCAAGGTCGATATGGTGTGAATGGTTATACTAGCTATAGTGTAGGTTGTCCAATGGGAAGAAGAGGATCTACATCTCCAAAATCGAGGGGTACTCATGTGCCTTACAATGTTGATCCGAGAAGGAGTGTACACTCCGGAAAGGTGACCATTTGTGGGATACCGGGCTGCCTCGTTGTGTTAAGTGATAGGTACTATAGAAACTACATTGTTCCATCCATGGTTGATTACTTGGGGTTATTTTGTGAGCCTTTACTTGTTCCATACTTCTTGGATGGATTTAAGGTTACCGAGAGGGTAAGGGTTGTCGTCTCCCAATTTAATTACCATGAGGAGGTGTGGTGTGATGTTTTTCCCATAACCTATGGTCATGTGAGCTTAGGAGCCAATTGGTTTGCACAACATAAAGTTCCAAATATGCAAAATTGGCCTAATATGGTAAGAGACCGATGGGGAAATTGCCTCGAGACGTACATTCTGCCCGGGCCGCAAAAAGAAGTTCCTACCTACTCCAATTCGAATTATTATGAGAGACAAAAGATTGAGAGGAGTAAGGGAGTGAAAGGTGGTAATCCGAGAGTGGAAAAAGGAGAGGTTGTGTGGAGCCAAGTAAGGGGATTACCACCAAACCATGCTAACGTCGTTTGTCCTTCTATTTCTAAGGACACTTGTGCAGGTAGCCACATGGAAAGCGAAGAAGAACAATGCCAAAAGAAAGTTGCTGCCCAAACTTTTGGAGGACCTTCACACCATGACAAAGAAGAATCTACTCAAGGACTTCAAGGTAAAATGGCAAACTCTTACACTTTTGTACATATGAATGATAATTGTGTGGCTAGTAGCCCATTGAGTGTGAGTTGTAGCTTGCCTATATATGAGTGTACTATTTCTTTGCCACTTGATGATGATGTACATGTTGTGAGTGTGGATACACTAGTTGACCCTATTGATGACCGAATAGACTCTTCTTGTAAGATCGATTTATGTCCACCTAGTGTTGAAACCATTATGTTGAATGGAAGTACATTATCTTCTGAAATTTGTGTTGATCAACTTATGTGTGAAAATTACCCACCACTTGAGGATGTGTATGATGTAATTAATGAACCTCAAGTGTGTGATGATGTTGAAAATGTTGATCAAGGTGAGAATGAACCCGAGAGCTCTTCTTGGGGTACTATGGTGTTTGAAACATCCTTGAAACTTGATATTGATCAATTAGAGAGTGAGGAACTTGCTTGTTCCAAATCTGTCCGCAAAATAGATCACACTCTTTTTAGGTACAATGTCTTGTTTGAAGATGATTTAAACACTCCTAATGAACCTAGTGGTGAAAATGACGGTATAGCTTGCCTTCGAAGCTATAGCCTATATGCTAACCCACTATGGTGTGACAATATTCCTCCTAAAGAGGGAAATCTCTTCTTGGAAGATGAGAGTCCTCTTAAGGGGAAGGAATGTGTAGTTGCGAAAGCTACTTCTTCTTCTACTTTGTGTGATTTCATTGTTGAGAGTACTCATGGTGATTATTGGGAAACTAGTAGTGAGTACACACATGAGAGCACCTTAGTAGAAGTCGATTTGGGTGATACTTTTCTCTACTCTCTATTTGCTTTGGATCATATGTATGTTATTGTAGAGAGTATGTCATTTAGTTTGGATGTAGACCACGGGAAAGGGAAGTGTTGTCGAGACCCGTGTCTATGGCTACTTTTCCCATTTGAACCCGGTGCCAAATTTAGAAATGGTGATGTTGGTGAACCAAACTTGTTGCTCGGTCTACATGACAAGCAAAGTGTCACTCTTAATGTGTCCAATAACCAGATCCTTTGCACATATTTTGTAGAGCTTTTAATATTCCTTGCAACGGATTCTTGGTTATATTGCAAATATGTGCAACCTTGGCATGTTGAGATGATTTGTTATGCTAACCCTAACCCTCATGCCATGAGGAGTTTGTATTTGTTTGTCCTCTCTTCGGTTTTGCAAGGTTTGGATTCGAGGTCGAATCCTTTTCAAGAAGGGGAGGATGATACGGGACAAATGGCCATCTTATCTTTCGGTGAAGTCTTTGGAGGCCAACACATGGAGGCTCAAGAATTGGTCACCTCGATAATACAAGAACATGCATGGAGGACCCGTTTTGAGCGTAACTTAAAGCAATCTCGCGTATGGAAGATTGCTTGGAGCATTTAAGAGTGAGGACTCACGGGGTATTTTGGACATTACACATGGTGTATTTACACACCATGGCCGCACCTAGAGGATACATGATACGGTTGGGGCAGCCTCCACAAGTACACGACCCTTCACACGAAGCCAAAGCTCGGGAATTACAAAAACTCCAAGCCTTGTTCATGCAAATGGCCGTGTGTGAGTTGGTGATTGAACCAGCCAAGGACCTGAACGTTTTATATGTGAAGAGGGGTCTTAATGGGCCATGAACTAGTCTCCAAGGCTGGCCCAAAAGGCAAGGGGCGGATGAGCCTTTTAGCCTTTTCTTGTTGTAGTATAAATAGGACATATTAGAGAGTTGGTCTTTAGTTTTTCAGATTTCAGAAATTGTAACCTAAAACACATAACATTTCTCTCTCATTTCCACTCTTTGGAGCCTCCAACAGCTCACAAGTAGAGGGATACTTGTGTTGTATCTTTGGCTAGAAACAAGGGTTTTGAGGTTGTGAAGTACCTCTTGGTCCTCGTAAGAACTTGGTGTTTACATTCAGCAGATTTCGGGTCCTTCTCTTGAAGTAGGGTTCTTAGTTTTCTTGAATGTTTTATGTCAAGTTATCTATCTTTCATTATCTTGTTGTTGTTACTGATTTTTGTTAACTCAAGTCTAGTGAAGCCGTGTGGGGCTCTTTTCGATTCACTAACATTGTGGTATCTCTTGTTGTTCTCGGATTGTGGCTTAAAAACCGAAACTATCTCTTGTGTTGTAATCTGAAAACAGAAACTAAAAACTGGTTGTTCTAGTTGTTAATCTGAAATCCGTGACTCCTTGAAGTGCTTGTTGTTGTTGGGTTTGATCTTGTATCAGTGATGGCCCTTTCCAAGTACTTGAGAGGATCAATGACAACGCCTACAAGATTGACCTGCCACCGGAATATCAAGTGCACAACACCTTCAACGTTGGAGATCTCTCCCTCGTGGATGCGGTTGAAGATGACCAAATGCCGAATTTGAGGTCAGGATGATACGGTTAAGGAAGCCTCCACAGGTACACGGCCTTTCACACGAAGCCAAGCTCGGGAATTACAAACACTCCAAGCTTTGTTCATGCAATTGGCCGTGTGTGATTTGTTGATCGAACCAACCAAGGACCTAAACGTTCTTATGTGTGAAGAGGGGTCCTAAAGTGTAATAAACAAATCCCCAAGGGTGCCACAAGAAAGCAAGGGCGGATGGGTCTTTTACTCCTTTTTGTTGTAGTATAAATAGAACCTCATAGTGAGCTAGACTTAGTTTTTGGAAAGCTGAAATTTGTAACCTAAAATACAAACATTTTCCTCTCTCTTCTTCTCCAAGAAGCCGTCCCTAGATCTCACAAGTAGAGGGATACTTGTGTTGTCTCTTTGGCTAGAAACAAGGGTTTTGAGGTCGTTGAGTGCCTCTTGGTCCTCGTAAGAACTTGGTGTTTATATTCATTAGACTTAGGGTCCTCTCTTGATGTTAGGGTTCTTAGTGTCTTGCATATTATATGTCAAGTTATCTATCTTTCTTTATCTTGTGTTGTTGTTGATTTTGTTATCTTGAAAGTCTAGTGAAGCCGTGTGGGGCTCTTTCGATTCACTAGCATTTGTGTGCTATCTTGTTGTTCTCAGATTGTGGACTGAAAACCGAAACTTGTTCTTGTTATAAGCTGAAAACCGAAAACTAAAACTTGTTGTTCTTGTGTTGTTGGACTGAAATCCGAAACTCTTGGTGTTGTTGGTTTGATCTTGTATCAGATGCTCTATCTTAACTTGATGACATATAGAGCACTTAGCCACAAACTCTGCAATATCTCTTTTTATCCCACTCCACCAATATATTTCCTGCAAACCGCGGTACATCTTAGTGGCCCCTGGATGAATAGAGTAACGCATACTATGCGCTTCTCCAAGAATTCGCTGCCTTAAGTCATCTATGTCTGGAACATAGAGACGACCCTGACAACGAAGAACACCATCTCCCCCTTGGGAGAAAACTTCTATTTTCTAATTCTGAACTGACTCTTTTAGCTTAAAAAGGCTAGGATCCTTATCTTGCTTTTATTCACCTCAAAAACTAGAGATGATTCTGAACTACTCTGAACACATACACTGCCCTCTGAAGAGTCGACTAAGTGAACGCCTAGTCTGGCAAGCTGATGGACTTCCTGGAATAACTTTTTCTTATTATCATTATCATGAGAAATTCTACCCATGGAGAGTCTATTGAGAGGTCGTCCATTACAGTGTTCTTGCCCGGATGATAAAGGATACACATGTCATAATCTTTCAAGAGCTCTAACCACCTTCTCTGACGAAGATTGAGATCTTTCTGAGAAAAGACATACTGAAGGATTTTATGATCTGTGAAGACATCTACATGAACACCATATAAATAATTGATACGGGACAAATGGCCATCTTATCTTTGGATGACATCTTTGGAGGCCAACACATAGAGGCTCAAGACTTGGTCACCTCGATAATACAAGAACATGCATGGAGGACCCGTTTTGAGCGTAACTTAAAGCAATCTCGCGTATAGAAGATTGCTTGGAGCATTTAAGAGTGAGGACTCACGGTTTTGGACCTTAATTAAGGGCATTTTGGACATTACACATGGTGTATTTACACACCATGGCCGCACCTATCATTAAGGGCAAAGTGGTCTTTTTGTATTCTTTTGTATTACTCTATAAATAGGTCATTTTAGCTCATTTCTTGGCAGATTTGGAAGGATGAAGAATTGAAAGACATATTTTCTCTCTTTTGAGAGTGTAACACCCTTAGTTGTAGGGCTTGGAAAAGCCATCCTTAGCATAGGGCTTGGAAAAGCCAATATTGATCTTTGCTTGGAAACGGTAGATCTTAAGGTTAGTTCATTCCCTTGGTGGTCACCGTAAGAGTGTGGTTTTGATTGTTACATTCATTAGGGGTTAGTGTTGAAATACACTTGGTTCTTAATCTTGTAATAATCTTGGTCTCACTATCTGATACAAGATCAAACCAACAACACCAAGAGTTTCGGATTTCAGTCCAACAACACAAGAACAACAAGTTTTAGTTTTCGGTTTTCAGCTTATAACAAGAACAAGTTTCGGTTTTCAGTCCACAATCCGAGACAACAAGATAGAACACAAATGCTAGTGAATCGAAAGAGCCCCACACGGCTTCACTAGACTTTCAAGATAACAAAATCAACAACAACACAAGATAAAGAAAGATAGATAACTTGACATATAATATTCAAGACACTAAGAACCCTAACATCAAGAGAGGACCCTAAGTCTAATGAATATAAACACCAAGTTCTTACGAGGACCAAGAGGCACTCAACGACCTCAAAACCCTTGTTTCTAGCCAAAGAGACAACACAAGTATCCCTCTACTTGTGAGATCTAGGGACGGCTTCTTGGAGAAGAAGAGAGAGGAAAATGTTTGTATTTTAGGTTACAAATTTCAGCTTTCAAAAACTAAAGGATGCCTCACTATGAGGTTCTATTTATACTACAACAAAAAGGAGTAAAAGACCCTTCCGCCCTTGCTTTCTTGTGGCACCCTTGGGGATTAGTTTTATTACACTTTAGGACCCCTCTTCACACATAAGAACGTTTAGGTCCTTGGTTGGTTCGATCAACAAATCACACACGGCCAATTGCATGAACAAAGCTTGGAGTGATGCAATATCAAACCAACAACAACAATATCTCCAAAGGAGTCTCGGATTTCAGTTTAACAACCAAGAATTAACAAGTTTCAGTTTCGGTTTTTCCAGCAACAACACAAGAACAACAATCTGTTTTTCGGTTTTTCAGCTTAGCAATACAAGAACAACAAGATGGAAAGTAATGCTAGTGAATCGAAAGAGCCCCACACGGCTTCACTAGACTTCAAGATAACAAAATCAGCACAACAACAACAAGAATAAGAAAGATAGATAACTTGACATAAATCATTCAATAAACTAAGAACCCTAACCTCAAGATAGGACCCTAAATCTAATGAATGGAAACACCAAGTTCTTACGAGGACCAAGAGGTACTTACAACCTCAAAACCCTTGTTTCTAGCCAAAGATACAACACAAGTATCCCTCTACTTGTGAGCTGATGGAGGCGGCTCCAATGAGAGGAAAAGAGAAGACAAGTTTGTCTCTAGGTTTACAACTTTCTGAAATCTGAAAAATCTCCTCAATAGCTCTCTAATATGTCCTATTTATACTACAAACAAAAGGGCTAAAAGGCCCATCCGCCCCTTGCCTATTGGGCCAGCCTTGGAGGCTAGTTTATTGCCCATTAAGACCCCTTCTTCACACATAAAAGGCCCATCCGCCCCTTGCCTTTTGGGCCAGCCTTGGAGACTAGTTTATGGCCCATTAAGACCCCTCTTTACACATAAAACGTTCAGGTCCTTGGCTGGTTCAATCACCAACTCACACACGGCCATTTGCATGAACAAAGCTTGGAGTTTTTGTAATTCCCGAGCTTGGCTTCGTGTGAAGGGTCGTGTACTTGTGGAGGCTGCCCCAACCGTATCATGTATCATCTAGGTGCGGCCATGGTGTGTAAATACACCATGGTAATGTCCAAAATGCCCTTAGTTAAGGCCCAAAACCGTGAGTCCTCACTCTTAAATGCTCCAAGCAATCTTCCATACGCGAGATGGCTTTGAGTTACGCTCAAAACGGGTCCTCCATGCATGTTCTTGTATCATCGAGGTGACCAATTCTTGAGCCTCTATGTGTTGGCCTCCAAAGATGTCACCGAAAGATAAGATGGCCATTTGTCCCGTATCATCCTCCCCTTCTTGAAAAGGATTCGACCTCGAATCCAAACCTTGCAAAACCGAAGAGAGGACAAACAAATACAAACTCCTCATGGCATGAGGGTTAGGGTTAGCATAACAAATCATCTCAACATACCAAGGTTGCACATACTTGCAATATAACCAAGAATCCTTTGGGTTGATCGTGAAAAGCTTAGTACAAATGTCACAAAGGAAGTGGCTATGACGAACATCAATAAATAATGAGCATGGGCTGAGACAACTCCTACCATACCCTAAGATGGTACCGGGATCGAATGGGAGAAATAGCCATGGACATGGGTTTCGGCCACTCTCACTTTTCCCTAAGGTGTCGTCCTCAAAATTAGGCATACCCTCTAGATCATTAGTGGAAATATCATGAGCACAAGGAGGGTAGAGAAAGGTGTCACACAAGCTAACTTCAACTATGGTGTCCTTATGCATGTACTCACTAGCTTCAAGTCCATCACCACTAGTATGCTTAATATAGGAAACACATAAAGAAGAAGTAGATAGAATTTCTAAGCATGCACCACCTTTTATTTCAAGAGAGTAATCCCCACATAGATATAAATCACCATGGGCAGCAAAGGAATCATTCACAAAAATATTTTTACAAGAACAATCATATTTCGGGTTTCCCAAGTAATCAAGCAAGTCATGGTCATCTTCACCCGATTGACTATTCCTTTTCAAGACTACACATTCCCTACCCTTAAGAGTACTTTCATCTTCCAAGAAGAGATTTCCATCTTGAGGAGAAATGTTGTCACACCATAGTGGGTTAGCATATAGGCTATAGCTTCCAAGGCAAGCTATACCATCATTTTCGCCACTAGGTTCATTAGGAATGTTTAAATCATCTTCAAACAAGAAATTGTACCTAAGAAGAGTGTGATCTACCTCACGGACAGATTTGGAACAAGCAAGTTCCTCACTCTCTAAGTGGTCAATATCAAGTTCCAAGGATGTTTCAAACACAATATTACCCCAAGAAGAGCTCTCGGGTTCATGCTCACCTTGATCAACATTTTCGACATCATCACACACTTGAGGTTCGTTAATTACATCATACACATCCTCAAGTGGTGGGTAACTTTCACACATAAGCTGATCAACACAAATTTCAGAAGATAACGTACTTTCATTCAACATAATGGTTTCAACACTAGGTGGACATAGATCGATCTTACAAGAAGGGTCTATTCGGTCATCAATAGGATCAACTAGTTTATCCACACTCATAACATGTACATCTTCATCAAGTGGCAAAGAAATAATATACTCACATATAGGTAAACTACAACTCACACTCAATGGGCTACTAGCCACACAATTATCATTCACACGTACAAGAGTGTAAGAGTTTGCCATTTTACCTTGAAGTCCTTGAGTAGATTCTTCTTTGTCATGGTGTGAAAGTCCTCCAAAAGTTTGGGCAGCAACTTCCTTTCGGCATTGTTCTTCTTCGCTTTCCATGTTGCTACCTGCACAAGTGTCCTTAGAAATAGAAGGACAAACGACGTTAGCATGGTTTGGTGGTAATCCCCTTACTTGGCTCCACACAACCTCTCCTTTTTCCACTCTCGGATTACCACCTTTCACTCCCTTACTCCTCTCAATCTTTTGTCTCTCATAATAATTCGGGTTGGAGTAGGTAGGAACTTCTTTTTGCGGCCCGGGCAGAATGTACGTCTCGAGGCAATTTCCCCATCGGTCTCTTACAACATTAGGCCAATTTTGCACATTTGGAACTTTATGTTGTGCAAACCAATCGGCGCCTAAACTCACATGACCATAGGTTATGGGAAAAACATCACACCACACCTCCTCGTGGTAATTAAATTGGGAGAAGACAACTTTTACCCTCTCGGTAACCTTAAACCTGTCCAAGAAGTATGGAACAAGTAAAGGCTCACAAAATAACCCCAAGTAATCAACCATGGACGGAACAATGTAGTTTCTATAGTACTTATCATCTAACACAACGAGGCAGCCCGGTATCCCACAAATGGTCACCTTTCCGGAGTGTACACTCCTTCTCGAATCAACATTGTAAAGCACATGAGGACCCCTCGATTTTGGAGATGTATATCCTCTTCTTCCCATCGGACAACCTACGCTATAGCTAGCATAACCATTCACACTATATCGACCTTGATAAGAAGTACTACAAGGCGGAGAATATGAATCTTCACACTCCTCACGTGTACTCTCATCATAAGATCCATCACGAGGTCCTACGTCATCTCCAAAGTCACCATAAGCACTAGGCACTTCATTCACCTCATTTTCTCCCTCACAATAGTAATTTTCAAATCTGCCTATGTTTTCACCATGGCCATTTTCATAGCCTCCGCAATCTTCCTCAACTTCGTAGCCATAAAAACCCTCACTACAATCATAGTCTCCCATATTGTAGTCACAATAATCCCCGGCTATCAAAGTCATTTTCCTCTTATATCACCCTTTAAACCTACAAAAATGAACAAACAATATTAGTAGTAACGCTCCTTCCATTGTCAAGGTATTAGCCGCTTTAGTTCACCACAAGTTCGTGTTCCACAAGTGTTGTATAATCGGCTAGTAACCGTGATATGTTAAGGTAGGAGTAAGCTCTTGTCCGGAATGGATTCTTGTTTGAAGACTCAAAGAATACTTGCCGGACTAGAGTCAAAAATCAGCAATTCGTTCAAACGAATAAAAGCACTCAAATAATCATTGACACGAACAAACGGCTCAAGGAACTAGTTGACAACCTAGTAGGAAGGTACTAGTTTGTTAATTAGTTATAGGGCCAAGTAAGGGAAACCAAGAATCAACAATTAGCAACCAAAGAATATCCTAAGTTGAGCTTATAGTGACATGGTAACATGCAATGGCCCACATGTCCTTCTTCTCTCGGATTTATATATATATATATATTTTTTTTTTGTCTTGATGTAATATTCACACAACTTGTGACAAATTTGAAAAGTGTTTTGGTGGGAAAAACTAAAATTTTGAAGTCTTATCTCTTGTTCAAACTCAAGAAAGTGGGTTTGGTTGACAATTTCCACAAAACAAGGTTCCTTGATTTAGGGGAAGTGATTGACAAGTCTACAAAGTGATGGGTGTAAGTCTTTCACAATTAACTTTATAATCTTATCACTTGAGCACACAACAAGATGAACAAGATGACAAGTTCAAGATGAACACTTCAACAACTTCTTCAACTTCTTTAGCATATAAACACAACCACCGATTTTTTTTTTATTTTTTTATTTTTGGTCATCAACAACATTCAGCTTTCGGCCACTTTAGTCACTACACAACATTCAACATTTCAAGCTCAACCTTGGATCTAGACACCTTAGTGTTGGTGAGAAAGAAACCAACACTAGAAACTCACTAAACAAGCAAAATAACATCTAAATCTAGGCATACAACATCATTCTCGGTTTTCACCTTTTAGTGGACAGATTTCAGATTTTTTTTTTTTTGTAGTTGTTTAATCCGTGAACTAGCCCAAGATGGGTTATGTTGGAACACAACCGGTCTTGCTTTGATACCAAATGATGCAATATCAAACCAACAACAACAATATCTCCAAAGGAGTCTCGGATTTCAGTTTAACAACCAAGAATTAACAAGTTTCAGTTTCGGTTTTTCCAGCAACAACATGATACGGTTATGGCTACCCCTACATGCACACGGCCTTTCACACGAAGCCAAGCGCGGGAGTTACAAACGCTCCAAGCCTTGTTCATGCAAATGGCCGTGTGTGAGTTGTTGGCCGAACCAACTAAGGGTCTCAACGTCCTTATGTGTGAGGAGGGGCCTAAAGTGTAATAATTTAAGTCTTCAAGGAGGCCACAACAAAGCAAGGGCGTCTTGGTCTTTTTGCTCATTTTTGTTGTAGTATAAATAGAAGGTGATAGTGAGATAACCCTTAGTCTATTTTGAAATCTGAAATTTGTAACCTAAAGATAACATTTCACTCTCTTCTTCTTCTACAAGAAGCCGGTTCTAGATCTCACAAGGAGAGGAATCCTTGTGTTGTCTCTTTGGCTAGAAACAAAGGTTTTGAGGTATTTTGAGTGCCTCTTGGTCTTTGTAAGAGCTTGGTGTTAATATTCATTAGGCTTAGGGTCCTTTCATGTTGTTAGGGTTCTTAGTTTCTTGAATATTGTATGTCAAGTTATTTATCTTCCATTATCTTGTTGTTGTTGGGTTGCTTTTCTTAACTTGAAAGTCTAGGGAAGCCGTGTGGGGCTTGTTTCGATTCCCTAGCATTGTTGCATCTCTTGTTGTTCTCGGATTGAGACTTAAAACCGAAAACTATCACTTGTGTTGTAAGCTAAAAACCGAAAACTAAAAGTTGTAGTCTTGTGGTTGTTGGTTGAAATCCGAAACTCTTGTTGTTATTGTTGGATCTTGCATCATTTGGTATCAAAGCAAGACCGGTTGTGTTCTCACATAACCCATCTTGGGCTAGTAGTTCTCGGTTTAACCAAACTACACCGAGAAGAAAATTCTGAAAATCTGAAAATTCTGTCCACTAAAATCGAAAACCCGAGAAAGGTGTTGTATACTTAGATCTAGGAGTCCTTTTGTTTGTTTAGTGAGTTTCTAGTGTTGGTTTCTTTCTCACCAATACTAAGGTGTCTAGATCCAAGGTTGAGCTTGAAAAGTTGCATGTTGTAAGGTGGCCGAAAGTTGAATGTTATTGAAGGCCAAAGGAAAAATCGGTGGGGTGTCTATGTGTTAAGGAAGTGTTGAAGTTTGTGATTGCTCATCTCTTGAACTTGTGCATATTGCTTCTTGTTGAGTGTTAATCTTGTTGTGTGCTCAAGTGGTAAACTTGTAGAGTTGATTGTGAAAGACTTGCACCTATCAAATTGTAGACTTGTCAATCACTTCCCTTAAATCAAGGAACCTTGTTTTGTGGAAATTGTCAACCTAACCCACTTTCTTGAGATTGAACAAAGTCAAGACTTCAAATTTTTAAAGTTTTCCCACCAAAACACTTTTCAATTTCTTCCAAGTTGTGTGAATATTAGTTCAAGACAAAAAAAAAAAAGAGAGAAAAGGTATACATATACATCAAACCCGAAGGGAAGGGGAACGTGTGACCCATTGCATGCTAACATATTACTATAAGCTCAACCTAGGATATATTCCTTGTTGCTAATTGATTGATTCTTGGTTTCCCTTATTTGGACTTAGAACTAATTAACAAACTAGTAATTCCCACTAGGTTGTCAATTAGTTCCTTGAGCCGTCTATTCGTGTCAACGATTATTTGTGTGCTTTTTATTCGTTTGAATGAGTTGCTAATTTTGGTTCTAGTCCGGCAAGAATTCTTTGAGTCTTCAAACAAGAATCCACTCCGACTAAGAGCCTACTCAAACCTTTGTAAATCTCACGGTTACTAGCCAACTATACAACACTTGTGAGACCCGAACTTGTGGTGACTAAGCGGCTAATACCTTGACGATGGAAGGAACGACTTCTCATAATCCGGATACTAATGCACTTGATTCAATGAGGGCCACTCTTGAGGCCGTTACTCGGACACTTGAAAGAATGAACTCGGAGTTTGGGGCCGTGAGAGGGGATTTGGCAGCCATAAGGGGGGAAGTATCGACTATTAGTGGGAGACTAGATCAAGTGGAGAGTCAAAGGAACTCTCGACCATCGACTCCTCTACATGTCTCTACCAATGGCCATGACCGAACATCCTCCGCAACCATTACTCCCGAAATGGTCCACCAAATGTTAAACGCACCTCAAGCTCCACAAAATGCCACCAACCAATCTACCACTTTTCCTCCAACCCGAGACTCCACTAGACCACCACATTTCCAAACTCCTCCAATCCAACACGAAGGGTTTGGACGCCAAGCTCCACCACTAAATCCGAACCCTCCTTTCCAAGCTCCACTAAACCAAAGGCCACAAATTCCAATTCCTACGAACCAAAATGGTCAAGGCCGACCAGCCCACTTTGATGGATACGGTAGAGAGGAGTATGATGGCGAGGGAGCCTATGATGATGCCTATATGAGGGAGGAGGAGTTGAGAGGGGGCCGGGGGGAACCAAGACGATACCGAGGGTATGGAGATAGGGGAAACCGACACCAAGAGAGGGACGTAGGCATCAACACCATCAAATTGAGCCTACCTATCTTTAAGGGTGAAAGTGATCCCGAGGCCTACTTGACTTGGGAATCGGCTTGTGACAAGGTCTTCCAAGTTAATGACATCTCGGAAGAAAAGAAGAGTTGCTATGCTATAGCTCACCTCGAGGGCTATGCTAACACTTGGTGGGAGTATGTGAAGCGATTTGGTAATGAATTGGTTGATGGGCAGCCACCACCTTGGTTTCGGCTAAGGTATTTGATGAGACAACGCTATCTTCCCGAGAGATACCGGCATGAGTTGCTTGCTAGATTGTATGGCTTGCGGCAAGGGGGCAAGAGTGTGATGGCTTATTTTGACGAGTTCCAACAACTCATGTTGAAACTTGATCACCGTGGGGAACAAATCAGCCACGACATCATCCGGTTCAAGTGCGGGTTGAACAAAGAAATTTCCACTCACTTAACCCTTCATCGGTTTGAAACTATTGATGGAATATTTCAAGCGGCCCTAGAGATTGAGAGGGAACTTAAGGAGAGATCCACCTTCAAGGCAAGAGTCCAAACCCCCTCGGGTTGGACCAAAAACAAGGACCAAGCCGGTCCTATGAAGCTAACCGATGCCAAAATAGCTCCTAAGTTTCCTCCGAAGCCGGAAGTTCACAAGTATCCCAATCCGAAGGGTTTCCAATGTTTCAAATGCCAAGGTTGGGGGCATAAGGCAAATGAATGCCCAAACCGGCGTAATGTGATCCTACGGGAAGGAAAGGTATACTACCTTGGTGAGGAGGTGTTGTCCGAAAGGGGGGAGGTTGAGGCCGAGCCTCAAGATGGAGAGGAAACCGAACATGAACCGAATGAGGGAGGAGTAGAAGATGGGGAAGATGTCTATCCTCAAGAAGGGGAGTGTGTGGTTCCGAATTTTGTGGTTAGACGCGTTATGATTAGTAAGGCGGTAGACGACCCGAGCCAACGGGAAAATCTATTCCATACTAAGTGCCTTGTAAAGGAGAGTGTGTGCACTTTGGTAGTTGATAGTGGTAGTTGTACCAATGTTGCGAGCCATGCTATGGTGAATTTTCTGAAACTACCGACTGCTCCACACCCTAGTCCATACAAACTACAATGGTTGAATGATTGTGGTGAGTTGAAGGTCACACGGCAATGTGTGATTCGGTTTAAGGTGGGCAACTACCACGACGAAGTACTTTGTGACGTGATTCCAATGCAAGCATGTCACTTGTTGTTGGGTAGGCCTTGGCAATATGATAGGTCTACTAAACACGACGGGAGGACCAACCGGTGCACACTTGAGAAGGATGGCCGAAGGGTCACACTTCATCCCCTTTCACCCTCCCAAGTGAATGCGTGGTACCAAAAGATGAGAGAATTGAAAGGGAAAGGGGGAGAACCCGAGAAGGGAGAAAAGGGGAGGGAAGCCGTGGTTGAGGAGGTAGGCACATCCGAGGCTATCTCAACGCCAAGGGAAAGGGAAAACGTAGTAATGTTGGCTAGGAGGAAGGAACTTTTCATGGACTATGATGAAAACAAGCCTATGCTTCTTTTGGCCCATTGTTTTAACACTAACCCCGCTAATCCTTGTATTTCCCCTTTGATTTCCCATGTGTTGCAGGATTATGAGGATGTATTTCCTAAAGAGCTTCCGCAAGGATTGCCCCCGCTTCGGGGAATTGAGCATCAAATTGACTTTGTGCCGGGCTCACAATTGCCGAATAAGCCGGCTTACCGAAGCAATCCTACGGATACCAAAGAATTGCAACACCAAGTTGAGGAACTCCTCAACAAAGGATACATCAAAGAGAGCATGAGCCCGTGCGCGGTTCCGGTGCTACTAGTGCCTAAAAAGGATGGAACGTGGCGTATGTGTGTGGACTGCCGAGCCATCAACAAGATTACGGTAAAATATCGTCACCCTATCCCTCGGTTAGATGATATGCTTGATGAATTGAATGGTTCGTGTTTATTTTCCAAAATTGATTTAAGGAGTGGCTATCACCAAATAAGAATGCAACCCGGTGATGAATGGAAAACCGCCTTCAAGACTAAATTCGGTCTCTATGAATGGATGGTTATGCCATTCGGCCTAACAAATGCTCCGAGCACTTTCATGCGGCTAATGAATCATGTGATGAAGCCTTTTATTGGACGGTTTGTGGTAGTTTACTTTGATGATGTGTTGGTATATAGTAAATCTATTGATGACCATACCATGCATTTAAGATGTGTGTTTGATGTGCTCCGAAAGGAGAAGTTGTATGCCAACATGGAAAAGTGTTCTTTTGGTGTTGACAAAGTTGTGTTCTTGGGTTTTGTTGTTAGCTCCAAGGGCATGGAAGTGGACGACTCCAAGATAGACTCTATACGAAGTTGGCCGACCCCTAAAACTATTGGAGAAATCCGAAGTTTCCACGGGTTGGCAAGCTTTTATAGGAGGTTTGTCAAGGGATTTAGCTCCATAGCAGCCCCCTTAACCGAGGTAATTAGAAAGGACGGACCTTTCCGATGGGGTGAAGAGCAAGCTAAGGCTTTCGAGGCCTTGAAAGCTATGCTCATCTCGGCGCCCTTATTGCAATTACCCGATTTTGGTAAAATGTTTGAGGTAGAGTGTGATGCTAGCAAGGTCGGCATCGGGGCTGTTTTGATGCAAGAGGGTAAGCCCGTTGCCTATTTCAGTGAAAAGCTCAAAGGAGCAACTCTTAATTATTCAACTTACGATTTGGAGTTGTACGCCCTTGTTAGAGCTTTGGGAAATTGGCAACACTATTTGTGGCCCAAGGAGTTCGTGATACGAACGGATCACGAATCGTTGAAACACCTTAAGAGCCAAGACAAGCTGAATAGGCGTCATGCTAAGTGGATTGAGTTCATCGAAACTTTCCCCTATGTAATTCATTACAAAAGGGGAAAGGAAAATGTTGTTGCCGATGCCCTGTCCCGGAAGCATGTGCTTGTTGCTACCTTGTCGTCGAAGTTAATGGGTTTTGAGAGCTTGCGGATGTTGTATCCCGAGGATCCAACCTTTGCTCCTATTTTTAGGGAATGCGAAGAGTGGGGAAGGGACCGTTGGCTCAAGGAAAATAACCACTCCTCTTACTCTCGGTTCGAGGGATATTTGTTCAAAGGAAGGAGGTTATGTGTTCCTTCGAGTTCTTGGAGGGAATTGCTTGTGAGGGAGGCCCACGACGGGGGCCTCATGGGTCATTTTGGGGTAGACAAGACCCTCGGAATCCTAGAGGAGAACTTCTATTGGCCAAAAATGCGCAAAGACGTCACAAGAATTTGTAGTCAATGTGCGGCCTGCCGGAGTGCTAAATCCCGCCTCCGACCTCAAGGATTATACACCCCACTCCCTACTCCCCTTAGACCTTGGCTGGACATATCAATGGATTTTGTTTTGGGGCTGCCAAGGACTAGAAAGGGGCGAGATAGTATTTTTGTGGTTGTCGATAGATTTTCAAAAATGGCTCATTTTATTCCATGTGTAAAAACCGAGGATGCTCCTTGTGTAGCTTCATTATTTGTTGAACACGTTGTAAAGCTTCACGGAGTACCTCGGACCATTGTGAGTGATAGGGACTCCAAGTTCCTAAGCCTCTTTTGGAAGTCCATGTGGGGTAGGCTTGGCACGAAGCTACTTTTCTCCACATCTTGCCACCCGCAAACCGATGGCCAAACGGAGGTAGTAAACAGAACCCTCGGGTCTATGCTACGCTCCATGGTTAAGGGAAAATTGACTTCATGGGAAGAACACCTACCATTGGCAGAATTTGCATACAATCGGGTAATACATTCGAGTACGGGAATGACTCCCTTTGAATGTGTTTACGGCCTAAACCCCCTTACCCCTTTAGATCTCACTCCTTTGTCTAGTGATCTCATGACCAGCTTAGATGGGAATAAAAGAGCCGAGGCCATGAAACAAATGCATGAAGCAGTGCGGATCAAGCTCGAAAGGAAGAACCGAGAGGTTGCAAAACGGGCAAACAAAGGGAGAAGGAAGCTAGTGCTAGAACCCGGAGATTGGGTGTGGGTGCACCTTCGAAAGGATCGATTTCCAGCTCAAAGGAAGTCCAAGTTGCTGCCAAGAGGTGATGGTCCTTTCCAAGTACTCGAGAGGATCAACGACAACGCCTACAAGATCGACCTACCACCGGAATATCAAGTGCACAACACCTTCAACGTCGGAGATCTCTCCCTCGTGGATGCGGTTGAGGATGATCACGTGCCGAATTTGAGGTCAAATTCCTCTCAAGATGGAGAGGATGATACGGTTATGGCTACCCCTACATGCACACGGCCTTTCACACGAAGCCAAGCGCGGGAGTTACAAACGCTCCAAGCCTTGTTCATGCAAATGGCCGTGTGTGAGTTTTTGGCCGAACCAACTAAGGGTCTCAACGTCCTTATGTGTGAGGAGGGGCCTAAAGTGTAATAATTTAAGTCTTCAAGGAGGCCACAACAAAGCAAGGGCGTCTTGGTCTTTTTGCTCATTTTTGTTGTAGTATAAATAGAAGGTGATAGTGAGATAACCCTTAGTCTATTTTGAAATCTGAAATTTGTAACCTAAAGATAACATTTCACTCTCTTCTTCTTCCACAAGAAGCCGGTTCTAGATCTCACAAGGAGAGGAATCCTTGTGTTGTCTCTTTGGCTAGAAACAAAGGTTTTGAGGTAGTTTGAGTGCCTCTTGGTCTTTGTAAGAGCTTGGTGTTAATATTCATTAGGCTTAGGGTCCTTTCATGTTGTTAGGGTTCTTAGTTTCTTGAATATTGTATGTCAAGTTATTTATCTTCCATTATCTTGTTGTTGTTGGGTTGCTTTTCTTAACTTGAAAGTCTAGGGAAGCCGTGTGGGGCTTGTTTCGATTCCCTAGCATTGTTGCATCTCTTGTTGTTCTCGGATTGAGACTTAAAACCGAAAACTATCACTTGTGTTGTAAGCTAAAAACCGAAAACTAAAAGTTGTAGTCTTGTGGTTGTTGGTTGAAATCCGAAACTCTTGTTGTTATTGTTGGATCTTGCATCACAACACAAAAACAACAATCTGTTTTTCGGTTTTTCAGCTTAGCAATACAAGAACAACAAGATGGAAAGTAATGCTAGTGAATCGAAAGAGCCCCACACGGCTTCACTAGACTTCAAGATAACAAAATCAGCACAACAACAACAAGAATAAGAAAGATAGATAACTTGACATAAATCATTCAATAAACTAAGAACCCTAACCTCAAGATAGGACCCTAAATCTAATGAATGGAAACACCAAGTTCTTACGAGGACCAAGAGGTACTTACAACCTCAAAACCCTTGTTTCTAGCCAAAGATACAACACAAGTATCCCTCTACTTGTGAGCTGATGGAGGCGGCTCCAATGAGAGGAAAAGAGAAGACAAGTTTGTCTCTAGGTTTACAACTTTCTGAAATCTGAAAAATCTCCTCAATAGCTCTCTAATATGTCCTATTTATACTACAAACAAAAGGGCTAAAAGGCCCATCCGCCCCTTGCCTATTGGGCCAGCCTTGGAGGCTAGTTTATTGCCCATTAAGACCCCTTCTTCACACATAAAAGGCCCATCCGCCCCTTGCCTTTTGGGCCAGCCTTGGAGACTAGTTTATGGCCCATTAAGACCCCTCTTTACACATAAAACGTTCAGGTCCTTGGCTGGTTCAATCACCAACTCACACACGGCCATTTGCATGAACAAAGCTTGGAGTTTTTGTAATTCCCGAGCTTGGCTTCGTGTGAAGGGTCGTGTACTTGTGGAGGCTGCCCCAACCGTATCATGTATCATCTAGGTGCGGCCATGGTGTGTAAATACACCATGGTAATGTCCAAAATGCCCTTAGTTAAGGCCCAAAACCGTGAGTCCTCACTCTTAAATGCTCCAAGCAATCTTCCATACGCGAGATGGCTTTGAGTTACGCTCAAAACGGGTCCTCCATGCATGTTCTTGTATTATCGAGGTGACCAATTCTTGAGCCTCTATGTGTTGGCCTCCAAAGATGTCACCGAAAGGTAAGATGGCCATTTGTCCCGTATCATGGAGTGTTTGTAATTCCCGAACTTGGCTTCGTGTGAAAGGCCGTGTACCTGTGGAGGCTGCCTTAACCGTATCATCCTCTCCATCTTGAGAGGAATTTGACCTCAAATTCGGCATTTGGTCATCTTCAACCGCATCCACGAGGGAGAGATCTCCAACGTTGAAGGTGTTGTGCACTTGATATTCCGGTGGCAGGTCAATCTTGTAGGCGTTGTCATTAATTCTCTCAAGTACTTGGAAAGGACCATCACCCCTCGGCAGCAATTTGGACTTCCTTTGAGCTGGAAACTGATCCTTTCGAAGATGCACCCACACCCAATCCCGGGTTCAAGCACAAGCTTCCTTCTCCCTTTGTTTGCCCTTTTTGCAATCTCTTGATTCTTCTTTTCAAGCTTGATCCGTACCGTCTCATGCATTTTCTTCATGGCCTCGGCTCTTTTATTTCCATCTAAGCTGGTCATGAGATCACTAGACAAAGGAGTGAGATCTAAAGGGGTAAGGGGGTTTCGGCCGTAAACACATTCAAAGGGAGTCATCCCCGTGCTCGAATGTATTACCCGGTTGTATGCAAATTCCACCAAGGGTAGGTGTTCTTCCCATGAACTCAGCTTACCTTTAACCATAGAACGTAGCATAGACCCTAAGGTTCTATTTACTACCTCCGTTTGGCCGTCGGTTTGTGGGTGGCAAGACGTGGAGAAAAGTAACTTCGTCCCAAGCCTACCCCACATGGACTTCCAAAAGAGACTTAGGAACTTGGAGTCCCTATCACTCACAATGGTCCTTGGTACCCCGTGAAGCTTTACAACATGTTCAACAAATAATGAAGCCACACTAGGAGCGTCCTCGGTTTTAGCACATGGAATAAAGTGAGCCATTTTAGAGAATCTATCAACAACCACGAAAATGCTATCTCGCCCCTTTCTAGTCCTTGGCAGCCCCAAAACGAAATCCATCGAGATGTCCAGCCAAGGTCTAAGGGGAGTAGGGAGTGGGGTGTATAATCCTTGAGGTCGGAGGCGAGATTTAGCACTCCGGTAGGCCGCACATTGATTACAAATTTTTGTGACATCTTTGCGCATTTTGGGCCAATAGAAGTTCTCCTCTAGGATTCCGAGGGTCTTGTCTACCCCAAAGTGACCCATGAGGCCTCCGTCATGTGCCTCCCTCACAAGTAATTCCCTCCACGAACTAGAAGGAACACACAACCTCCTCCCTTTGAACAAATATCCCTCAAACCGAGAGTAGAAGGAGTGGTTATTTTCCTTAAGCCAACGGTCCCTTCCCCACTCTTCGCATTCCCTAAAAATAGGAGCAAAGGTGGGATCCTTGGGATACAACATCCGCAAGCTCTCAAAACCCATTAACTTCGAAGACAGGGTAGCAACAAGCACATGCTTCCGAGACAAGGCATCGGCAACTACATTTTCCTTTCCCCTTTTGTAATGAATTACATAAGGGAAAGTCTCGATGAACTCAATCCACTTAGCATGACGCCTATTCAGCTTGTCTTGGCTCTTAAGGTGTTTCAACGACTCATGATCCGTTCGTATCACAAACTCCTTAGGCCACAAATAGTGCTGCCAATTTCCCAAGGCTCTAACAAGGGCGTACAACTCCAAATCATAAGTCGAGTAATTAAGAGTTGCCCCTTTGAGCTTTTCACTGAAATAGGCAACGGGCTTACCTTCTTGCATCAAAATAGCCCCGATGCCAACCTTACTAGCATCACACTCTACTTCAAACATCTTATCAAAATCGGGCAATTGCAATAAAGGTGCCGAGATGAGCGTAGCTTTCAAGGCCTCAAAAGCCCTAGCTTGCTCTTCACCCCATTTAAAGGGTCCATCCTTCCTAATTACCTCGGTCAAGGGGGCTGCTATGGAGCTAAACCCTTTGACAAACCTCCTATAAAAGCTTGCCAACCCGTGGAAACTTCGGATTTCTCCAATAGTTTTAGGGGTCGGCCAACTTCGTATAGAGTCTATCTTGGAGTCGTCCACTTCCACACCCCTTGAGCTCACGACAAAACCCAAGAATACAACTTTATCAACACCAAAAGAACACTTCTCCATGTTGGCATACAACTTCTCCTTTCGGAGTACATCAAACACACATCTCAAATGCATTACATGATCATCAATAGACTTACTATACACCAACACATCATCAAAGTAAACCACCACAAACTTTCCAATATAAGGCTTCATTACATGATTCATTAGCCTCATAAAAGTGCTAGGAGCATTGGTAAGGCCGAATGGCATGACCAGCCACTCATATAGACCGAATTTGGTCTTGAATGCGGTCTTCCACTCATCACCGGGTTGCATGCGAATTTGGTGATAGCCGCTCCTAAGGTCCACTTTAGAAAACACACAAGATCCGTGGAGCTCATCTAACATATCATCTAGTCTAGGGATTGGATGACGATACCTTATAGTGATTTTGTTGATGGCTCGGCAATCGACGCACATGCGCCACGTTCCGTCCTTCTTTGGTACCAAAAGTACCGGAACAGCACACAGACTCATGCTTTCTTTGATGTATCCCTTGTTGAGTAGATCCTCCACTTGTCTTTCAAGCTCCTTCGTGTCCATAGGATTGCTCCTATAGGCCGGTTTGTTTGGAAGCTGTGAACCCGGCACCAAATCAATTTGGTGCTCAATCCCCCGAAGCGGGGGCAATCCTCGCGGAAGTTCTTGCGGAAATACATCTTCATACTCCTGCAACACACAAGAAATCAAAGGGGAAATGGAAGAATTAGTGGGGTTAGTATAAAGCAATGGGCCAAAAGTAGCATCGGCTTGTTTTCATCATGGTCCACGAAAAGTTCCTTTCTCCTAGCCAACATCACTACGTTTTCCCCTTCCCTTGGCATTGGGACAGCCTTGGATGTCCCTACCTCCTCACCTACGGCCTTCCTTCCCTTTTCTCCCCTCTCGGGTTCCCTCCCCTTCCCTTTTAATTCTCTCATTTTTTGATACCACTCATTTACTTGGGAGGGTGAAAGAGGGTGAAGTGTGACCTTTCGGCCATCCTTCTCAAGCGTGTACCGGTTGGACCTCCCATCGTGTTTAGTAGACCTATCATATTGCCAAGGTCTACCTAACAACAAGTGACATGCTTGCATTGGAATCACGTCACAAAGCACTTCATCGTGGTAGTTGCCCACCTTAAACCGAATCATACATTGCCGTGTGACCTTCAATTCACCACAATCATTCAACCATTGTAGCTTGTAAGGACTAGTGTGTGGTGTAGTCGGTAGCTTCAAGAAGTTTACCATAGCATGGCTCGCAACATTTGTACAGCTACCACTATCAATTACCAAGGTGCACACACTCCCCTTTACAAGGCACTTAGTATGGAATAGATTTTCCCTTTGGCTCGGGTCATCTACCGCCTTACTAATCATGACGCGTCTAACCACAAAGTTTTGAACCACACACTCCCCTTCTTGTGGATAGACATCTTCACTATCATCTACTCCTTCCTCATTCGGTTCATTCTCGGCTTCCTCTCCATCTTGAGGCTCGGCCTCAACCTCCCCCCTTTTGGACACCACCTCCTCACCAAGGTAGTATACTTTCCCTTCTCGTAGGATCACATTACGCCGGTTCGGACATTCATTTGCCTTATGCCCCCAACCTTGGCACTTGAAACATTGGAACCCCTTTGGGTTGGGGTATTTGTGAGCCTCCGGCTTCGGAGGAAGCTTAGGAACTGTTTTGGATTCGGGCAGCTTCATAGGACCGGGTTGGTCCTTGTTTTTGGTCCAACCCGAGGGGGTTTGGACCCGTGCCTTGAAGGTTGATCTCTCCTTAAGTTCCCTTTCAATTTCCAGGGCCGCTTTTTATATACCGTCAATAGTTTCGAACCGATGAAGGGTCAAGTGAGTGGAGATCTCTTTGTTCAATCCACACTTGAACCGGATGATGTCATGGCTGATTTGCTCCCCACGGTGATCAAGTTTCAACATGAGTTGTTGGAACTCGTCAAAATAGGCCATCACACTCTTGCCTCCTTGCCGCAAGCCATATAATCTAGCAAGCAATTCATGTCGGTATCTCTCGGAAAGGTATCGTTGCCTCATCAAGTACCTCAACCGATACCAAGGTGGTGGCTGCCCATCAACCAATTCATTACCAAATCGTTTAACATACTCCCACCAAGTGTTAGCATAGCCCTCGAGGTGAGCTATAGCATAGCAACTCTTCTTTTCTTCCGAGATGTCATTAACTTGGAAAACTTTGTCACAAGCCGATTCCCAAGTTAAGTAGGCCTCGGGATCACTTTCACCCTTAAAGATAGGTAGGCTCAACTTGATGGTGTTGATGCCTACGTCTCTCTCTTGGTGTCGGTTTCCCCTATCTCCATACCCCCGGTATCTCCTAGGTTCTCCCCGACCCCCTCTTAACTCCTCCTCCCTCATATAAGCATCATCATAGGCTCCCTCTCCATCATACTCCTCTCTACCGTATCCGTCAAAGTGGGCTGGTCGGCCTTGGCCATTTTGATTCGTAGGAATTGGAATTTGTGGTCTTTGGTTTAGTGGAGCTTGGAAGGGAGGGTTCGGATTTAGTGGAGGTGCTTGGCGCCCAAATCCCTCTTGTGGAATTGGAGGCGCTTGGAAATGTAGTGGTCTAGCAGAGTCTCGGTTTGGAGGAAAGTTGGTAGATTGGTTGGCGGTATTTAGTGGAGCTTGAGGTGCATTTAACATTTGGTGGATCATTTCGGGAGTGATGGTTGCGGAGAAGGTCCGCTCATGACCATTGGTAGAGACATGTAGAGGAGTCGATGGCCGAGAGTTCCTTTGACTCTCCACTTGATCTAGTCTCCCACTAATAGTCGATACTTCCCCCTTATTGCTGCCAAGTCCCCCCTCACGGCCCTAAATTCCGAATTCATTCTTTCAAGTGTCCGAGTAACGTCCTCGAGAGTGGCCCTCATTGAGTCAAGGGCATTAGTATCCGCATTATGAGATGTTGTTCCGTCCATCGTTAAGGTATTAGCCGCTTTAGTCCCCACAAGTTCGTGTTCCACAAGTGTTGTATAATTGGCTAGTAACCGTGAGATTTACAAGGTTTGAGTAAGCTCTTGTCCGGAATGGATTCTTGTTTGGAAGACTCAAAGAATTCTTGCCGGACTAGAATCAAAATCAGCAACTCATTCTAACGAATAAAAGCACACAAACAACCGTTGACACGAACAAATGGCTCAAGGAACTAGTTAACAACCTAGTGGAAAAATACTAGTTTGTTAATTAGTTCTAAGACAAAGTAAGGGAAACCAAGAATCAACAATTAGCAACTAAAGAATATCCTAAGTTGAGCTTATAGTGACATAGTAGCATGCATTGGCCCCACACGTTCTTCTTCTCCTCGGATTTATATATATATATATATATATTTTTTGTAGTTTGTTTAATCCGTGAACTAGCCCAAGATGGGTTATGTTGGAACACAACCGGTCTTGCTTTGATACCAAATGATACAAGATCAAACCAACAACACCAAGAGTTTCGGATTTCAGTCCAACAACACAAGAACAACAAGTTTTAGTTTTCGGTTTTCAGCTTATAACAAGAACAAGTTTCGGTTTTCAGTCCACAATCCGAGACAACAAGATAGAACACAAATGCTAGTGAATCGAAAGAGCCCCACACGGCTTCACTAGACTTTCAAGATAACAAAATCAACAACAACACAAGATAAAGAAAGATAGATAACTTGACATATAATATTCAAGACACTAAGAACCCTAACATCAAGAGAGGACCCTAAGTCTAATGAATATAAACACCAAGTTCTTACGAGGACCAAGAGGCACTCAACGACCTCAAAACCCTTGTTTCTAGCCAAAGAGACACCACAAGTATCCCTCTACTTGTGAGATCTAGGGACGACTTCTTGGAGAAGAAGAGAGAGGAAAATGTTTGTATTTTAGGTTACAAATTTCAGCTTTCAAAAACTAAAGGATGCCTCACTATGAGGTTCTATTTATACTAAACAAAAAGGAGTAAAAGACCCTTCCGCCCTTGCTTTCTTGTGGCACCCTTGGGGATTAGTTTTATTACACTTTAGGACCCCTCTTCACACATAAGAACGTTTAGGTCCTTGGTTGGTTCAATCAACAAATCACACACGGCCAATTGCATGAACAAAGCTTGGAGTGTTTGTAATTCCCGAGCTTGGCTTCGTGTGAAAGGCCGTGTACCTGTGGAGGCTGCCTTAACCGTATCACTATCTATCTTTATTTTCTTGCAAATCGTGTATGTGTTGTGTAGTGGACTGTTTTGGGGTCTTCGTTGAATCCAAAACTTGTATTATTGTTGTTCATCTTGTTCATCACGTTTCATAGCTGTTTTGGTGTTAATATACACTCTTGTATCTTGTATTCTTGTTGTTAGTAGCGAATCCGAGTGTGGTCTCCATCTTGGTCCTCGAATCCTTAAGATTAGTGGACTGATTTGGTGTTTGTTTCGTGCTCCTCTTTGTTTTTCCGTATCATTTGGTATCAAAGCATGGCTTGATCTTGTTCCTACAAGATCAATCTTGGGCTTGAGACTTGAAAACTACAAAAAAAAAAAAAAACTGAAATCTGGAAATTCCAGAAAATAGCAATCTGTCCACTTTGTGTTCTTGGCCGAAAATTGTGTTCTTGTTGTGTCTTGGCCAAGATTTTTATTTGTCTTTGTTGTCTCTAGGTGTTAGTTTTGTTCCTCACTAACACATTGAGTCTATATCTTGATTTGAGCTTGTATTTTGATGTTGTTATTGTGAACATAAGCTTGGCCCATTATTGTTGAACATTGTTGTGGTAGACATTGTTGTTGAGAAACCTGATTGGCCGTGTATTTGGTTGTTGTTGTTGTTGAAAGGAGTGTTGTTGTTATTCTTGGTGAATATTATTGTTCTTGAAGCTCTTCACAACCTTCATCTCTTGTTAAAACCGAAGACACAACACTAAAGAGACTTGGTTGTTTGTTGTTGTGGATTGGAGTTGGCCGTTGGAATTGTTGGTGTTCTTGAAGAAGTTGTTGTTATGTTCTTGAAGGTTGTTGTGGTGTTCATCTAGTTCTTCATCTTTTCTTACAACTTAAGACAATCAAAAGGGCAATATAGATTCAAAAAGGTGAAGATGAAAAGATGTAAAGCTTGTTGTGAGAAACCTTGAACCCAACACTTCCTAGACTAGACTTCTACTTTTTCAGCTTTCCCTCATTTCAAAGACCTTGTTTTGTGGGACTACTTTTTCTTGTATCAAGAACTTTGTTTTGTGGGACTACTTTTTCTTGTTTCAAGAACTTTGTTTTGTGGGACAAACCACTTTTTCTTGTTTCAAGAACCTTGTTGATACGGTTATGGCTACCCCTACATGCACACGGCCTTTCACACGAAGCCAAGCGCGGGAGTTACAAACGCTCCAAGCCTTGTTCATGCAAATGGCCGTGTGTGAGTTGTTGGCCGAGCCAACTAAGGGTCTCAACGTCCTTATGTGTGAGGAGGGGCCTAAAGTGTAATAATTTAAGTCTTCAAGGAGGCCACAACAAAGCAAGGGCGTCTTGGTCTTTTTTCTCATTTTTGTTGTAGTATAAATAGAAGGTGATAGTGAGATAACCCTTAGTCTATTTTGAAATCTGAAAATTGTAACCTAAAGACAACATTTCACTCTCTTCTTCTTCCACAAGAAGCCGGTTCTAGATCTCACAAGGAGAGGAATCCTTGTGTTGTCTCTTTGGCTAGAAACAAAGGTTTTGAGGTAGTTTGAGTGCCTCTTGGTCTTTGTAAGAGCTTGGTGTTAATATTCATTAGGCTTAGGGTCCTTTCATGTTGTTAGGGTTCTTAGTTTCTTGAATATTGTATGTCAAGTTATTTATCTTCCATTATCTTGTTGTTGTTGTGTTGCTTTTCTTAACTTGAAAGTCTAGGGAAGCCGTGTGGGGCTTGTTTTCGATTCCCTAGCATTGTTGCCTCTCTTGTTGTTCTCGGATTGAGACTTAAAACCGAAAACTACCACTTGTGTTGTAAGCTAAAAACCGAAAACTAAAAGTTGTAGTCTTGTGGTTGTTGGTTGAAATCCGAAAACTCTTGTTGTTGTTGTTGGATCTTGCATCATTTGGTATCAAAGCAAGACCGGTTGTGTTCTCACATAACCCATCTTGGGCTAGTAGTTCTCGGTTTAACCAAACTACACCGAGAAGAAAATTCTGAAAATCTGAAAATTCTGTCCACTAAAATTGAAAACCCGAGAAAGGTGTTGTATACTTAGATCTAGGAGTCCTTTTGTTTGTTTAGTGAGTTTCTAGTGTTGGTTTCTTTCTCACCAATACTAAGGTGTCTAGATCCAAGGTTGAGCTTGAAAAGTTGCATGTTGTAAGGTGGCCGAAAGTTGAATGTTATTGAAGGCCAAAGGAAAAATCGGTGGGGTGTTTATGTGTTAAGGAAGTGTTGAAGTTTGTGATTGCTCATCTCTTGAACTTGTGCATATTTCTTCTTGTTGAGTGTTAATCTTGTTGTGTGCTCAAGTGGTAAACTTGTAGAGTTGATTGTGAAAGACTTGCACCTATCAAATTGTAGACTTGTCAATCACTTCCCTTAAATCAAGGAACCTTGTTTTGTGGAAATTGTCAACCTAACCCACTTTCTTGAGATTGAACAAAGTCAAGACTTCAAATTTTTAAAGTTTTCCCACCAAAACACTTTTCAATTTCTTCCAAGTTGTGTGAATATTAGTTCAAGACAAAAAAAAAAAAAAAAAGAGAGAAAAGGTATACATATACATCAAACCCGAAGGGAAGGGGAACGTGTGACCCATTGCATGCTAACATATTACTATAAGCTCAACCTAGGATATATTCCTTGTTGCTAATTGATTGATTCTTGGTTTCCCTTATTTGGACTTAGAACTAATTAACAAACTAGTAATTCCCACTAGGTTGTCAATTAGTTCCTTGAGCCGTCTATTCGTGTCAACGATTATTTGTGTGTTTTTTATTCGTTTGAATGAGTTGCTAATTTTGGTTCTAGTCCGGCAAGAATTCTTTGAGTCTTCAAACAAGAATCCACTCCGACTAAGAGCCTACTCAAACCTTTGTAAATCTCACGGTTACTAGCCAACTATACAACACTTGTGAGACCCGAACTTGTGGTGACTAAGCGGCTAATACCTTGACGATGGAAGGAACGACTTCTCATAATCCGGATACTAATGCACTTGATTCAATGAGGGCCACTCTTGAGGCCGTTACTCGGACACTTGAAAGAATGAACTCGGAGTTTGGGGCCGTGAGAGGGGATTTGGCAGCCATAAGGGGGGAAGTATCGACTATTAGTGGGAGACTAGATCAAGTGGAGAGTCAAAGGAACTCTTGACCATCGACTCCTCTACATGTCTCTACCAATGGCCATGACCGAACATCCTCCGCAACCATTACTCCCGAAATGGTCCACCAAATGTTAAACGCACCTCAAGCTCCACAAAATGCCACCAACCAATCTACCACTTTTCCTCCAACCCGAGACTCCACTAGACCACCACATTTCCAAACTCCTCCAATCCAACATGAAGGGTTTGGACGCCAAGCTCCACCACTAAATCCGAACCCTCCTTTCCAAGCTCCACTAAACCAAAGGCCACAAATTCCAATTCCTACGAACCAAAATGGTCAAGGCCGACCAGCCCACTTTGATGGATACGGTAGAGAGGAGTATGATGGCGAGGGAGCCTATGATGATGCCTATATGAGGGAGGAGGAGTTGAGAGGGGGCCGGGGGGAACCAAGACGATACCGAGGGTATGGAGATAGGGGAAACCGACACCAAGAGAGGGACGTAGGCATCAACACCATCAAATTGAGCCTACCTATCTTTAAGGGTGAAAGTGATCCCGAGGCCTACTTGACTTGGGAATCGGCTTGTGACAAGGTCTTCCAAGTTAATGACATCTCGGAAGAAAAGAAGAGTTGCTATGCTATAGCTCACCTCGAGGGCTATGCTAACACTTGGTGGGAGTATGTGAAGCGATTTGGTAATGAATTGGTTGATGGGCAGCCACCACCTTGGTTTCGGCTAAGGTATTTGATGAGACAACGCTATCTTCCCGAGAGATACCGGCATGAGTTGCTTGCTAGATTGTATGGCTTGCGGCAAGGGGGCAAGAGTGTGATGACTTATTTTGACGAGTTCCAACAACTCATGTTGAAACTTGATCACCGTGGGGAACAAATCAGCCACGACATCATCCGGTTCAAGTGCGGGTTGAACAAAGAAATTTCCACTCACTTAACCCTTCATCGGTTTGAAACTATTGATGGAATATTTCAAGCGGCCCTAGAGATTGAGAGGGAACTTAAGGAGAGATCCACCTTCAAGGCAAGAGTCCAAACCCCCTCGGGTTGGACCAAAAATAAGGACCAAGCCGGTCCTATGAAGCTAACCGATGCCAAAATAGCTCCTAAGTTTCCTCCGAAGCCGGAAGTTCACAAGTATCCCAATCCGAAGGGGTTCCAATGTTTCAAATGCCAAGGTTGGGGGCATAAGGCAAATGAATGCCCAAACCGGCGTAATGTGATCCTACGGGAAGGGAAGGTATACTACCTTGGTGAGGAGGTGTTGTCAGAAAGGGGGGAGGTTGAGGCCGAGCCTCAAGATGGAGAGGAAACCGAACATGAACCGAATGAGGGAGGAGTAGAAGATGGGGAAGATGTCTATCCTCAAGAAGGGGAGTGTGTGGTTCCGAATTTTGTGGTTAGACGCGTTATGATTAGTAAGGCGGTAGACGACCCGAGCCAACGGGAAAATCTATTCCATACTAAGTGCCTTGTAAAGGAGAGTGTGTGCACTTTGGTAGTTGATAGTGGTAGTTGTACCAATGTTGCGAGCCATGCTATGGTGAATTTTCTGAAACTACCGACTGCTCCACACCCTAGTCCATACAAACTACAATGGTTGAATGATTGTGGTGAGTTGAAGGTCACACGGCAATGTGTGATTCGGTTTAAGGTGGGCAACTACCACGACGAAGTACTTTGTGACGTGATTCCAATGCAAGCATGTCACTTGTTGTTGGGTAGGCCTTGGCAATATGATAGGTCTACTAAACACGACGGGAGGACCAACCGGTACACACTTGAGAAGGATGGCCGAAGGGTCACACTTCATCCCCTTTCACCCTCCCAAGTGAATGCGTGGTACCAAAAGATGAGAGAATTGAAAGGGAAAGGGGGAGAACCCGAGAAGGGAGAAAAGGGGAGGGAAGCCGTGGTTGAGGAGGTAGGCACATCCGAGGCTATCTCAACGCCAAGGGAAAGGGAAAACGTAGTAATGTTGGCTAGGAGGAAGGAACTTTTCATGGACTATGATGAAAACAAGCCTATGCTTCTTTTGGCCCATTGTTTTAACACTAACCCCGCTAATCCTTGTATTTCCCCTTTGATTTCCCATGTGTTGCAGGATTATGAGGATGTATTTCCTAAAGAGCTTCCGCAAGGATTGCCCCCGCTTCGGGGAATTGAGCATCAAATTGACTTTGTGCCGGGCTCACAATTGCCGAATAAGCCGGCTTACCGAAGCAATCCTACGGATACCAAAGAATTGCAACACCAAGTTGAGGAACTCCTCAACAAAGGATACATCAAAGAGAGCATGAGCCCGTGCGCGGTTCCGGTGCTACTAGTGCCTAAAAAGGATGGAACGTGGCGTATGTGTGTGGACTGCCGAGCCATCAACAAGATTACGGTAAAATATCGTCACCCTATCCCTCGGTTAGATGATATGCTTGATGAATTGAATGGTTCGTGTTTATTTTCCAAAATTGATTTAAGGAGTGGCTATCACCAAATAAGAATGCAACCCGGTGATGAATGGAAAACCGCCTTCAAGACTAAATTCGGTCTCTATGAATGGATGGTTATGCCATTCGGCCTAACAAATGCTCCGAGCACTTTCATGCGGCTAATGAATCATGTGATGAAGCCTTTTATTGGACGGTTTGTGGTAGTTTACTTTGATGATGTGTTGGTATATAGTAAATCTATTGATGACCATACCATGCATTTAAGATGTGTGTTTGATGTGCTCCGAAAGGAGAAGTTGTATGCCAACATGGAAAAGTGTTCTTTTGGTGTTGACAAAGTTGTGTTCTTGGGTTTTGTTGTTAGCTCCAAGGGCGTGGAAGTGGACGACTCCAAGATAGACTCTATACGAAGTTGGCCGACCCCTAAGACTATTGGAGAAATCCGAAGTTTCCACGGGTTGGCAAGCTTTTATAGGAGGTTTGTCAAGGGATTTAGCTCCATAGCAGCCCCCTTAACCGAGGTAATTAGAAAGGACGGACCTTTCCGATGGGGTGAAGAGCAAGCTAAGGCTTTCGAGGCCTTGAAAGCTATGCTCATCTCGGTGCCCTTATTGCAATTACCCGATTTTGGTAAAATGTTTGAGGTAGAGTGTGATGCTAGCAAGGTCGGCATCGGGGCTGTTTTGATGCAAGAGGGTAAGCCCGTTGCCTATTTCAGTGAAAAGCTCAAAGGAGCAACTCTTAATTATTCAACTTACGATTTGGAGTTGTACGCCCTTGTTAGAGCTTTGGGAAATTGGCAACACTATTTGTGGCCCAAGGAGTTCGTGATACGAACGGATCACGAATCGTTGAAACACCTTAAGAGCCAAGACAAGCTGAATAGGCGTCATGCTAAGTGGATTGAGTTCATCGAAACTTTCCCCTATGTAATTCATTACAAAAGGGGAAAGGAAAATGTTGTTGCCGATGCCCTGTCCCGGAAGCATGTGCTTGTTGCTACCTTGTCGTCGAAGTTAATGGGTTTTGAGAGCTTGCGGATGTTGTATCCCGAGGATCCAACCTTTGCTCCTATTTTTAGGGAATGCGAAGAGTGGGGAAGGGACCGTTGGCTCAAGGAAAATAACCACTCCTCTTACTCTCGGTTCGAGGGATATTTGTTCAAAGGAAGGAGGTTATGTGTTCCTTCGAGTTCTTGGAGGGAATTGCTTGTGAGGGAGGCCCACGACGGGGGCCTCATGGGTCATTTTGGGGTAGACAAGACCCTCGGAATCCTAGAGGAGAACTTCTATTGGCCAAAAATGCGCAAAGACGTCACAAGAATTTGTAGTCAATGTGCGGCCTGCCGGAGTGCCAAATCCCGCCTCCGACCTCAAGGATTATACACCCCACTCCCTACTCCCCTTAGACCTTGGCTGGACATATCAATGGATTTTGTTTTGGGGCTGCCAAGGACTAGAAAGGGGCGAGATAGTATTTTTGTGGTTGTCGATAGATTTTCAAAAATGGCTTATTTTATTCCATGTGTAAAAACCGAGGATGCTCCTAGTGTAGCTTCATTATTTGTTGAACACGTTGTAAAGCTTCACGGAGTACCTAGGACCATTGTGAGTGATAGGGACTCCAAGTTCCTAAGCCTCTTTTGGAAGTCCATGTGGGGTAGGCTTGGCACGAAGCTACTTTTCTCCACATCTTGCCACCCGCAAACCGATGGCCAAACGGAGGTAGTAAACAGAACCCTCGGGTCTATGCTACGCTCCATGGTTAAGGGAAAATTGACTTCATGGGAAGAACACCTACCATTGGCAGAATTTGCATACAATCGGGTAATACATTCGAGTACGGGAATGACTCCCTTTGAATGTGTTTACGGCCTAAACCCCCTTACCCCTTTAGATCTCACTCCTTTGTCTAGTGATCTCATGACCAGCTTAGATGGGAACAAAAGAGCCGAGGCCATGAAACAAATGCATGAAGCAGTGCGGATCAAGCTCGAAAGGAAGAACCGAGAGGTTGCAAAACGGGCAAACAAAGGGAGAAGGAAGCTAGTGCTAGAACCCGGAGATTGGGTGTGGGTGCACCTTCGAAAGGATCGATTTCCAGCTCAAAGGAAGTCCAAGTTGCTGCCAAGAGGTGATGGTCCTTTCCAAGTACTCGAGAGGATCAACGACAACGCCTACAAGATCGACCTACCACCGGAATATCAAGTGCACAACACCTTCAACGTCGGAGATCTCTCCCTCGTGGATGCGGTTGAGGATGATCACGTGCCGAATTTGAGGTCAAATTCCTCTCAAGATGGAGAGGATGATACGGTTATAGCTACCCCTACATGCACACGGCCTTTCACACGAAGCCAAGCGCGGGAGTTACAAACGCTCCAAGCCTTGTTCATGCAAATGGCCGTGTGTGAGTTGTTGGCCGAGCCAACTAAGGGTCTCAACGTCCTTATGTGTGAGGAGGGGCCTAAAGTGTAATAACTTAAGTCTTCAAGGTGGCCACAACAAAGCAAGGGCGTCTTGGTCTTTTTGCTCATTTTTGTTGTAGTATAAATAGAAGGTGATAGTGAGATAACCCTTAGTCTATTTTGAAATCTGAAAATTGTAACTTAAAGATAACATTTCACTCTCTTCTTCTTCCACAAGAAGCCGGTTCTAGATCTCACAAGGAGAGGAATCCTTGTGTTGTCTCTTTGGCTAGAAACAAAGGTTTTGAGGTAGTTTGAGTGCCTCTTGGTCTTTGTAAGAGCTTGGTGTTAATATTCATTAGGCTTAGGGTCCTTTCATGTTGTTAGGGTTCTTAGTTTCTTGAATATTGTATGTCAAGTTATTTATCTTCCATTATCTTGTTGTTGTTGTGTTGCTTTTCTTAACTTGAAAGTCTAGGGAAGCCGTGTGGGGCTTGTTTCGATTCCCTAGCATTGTTGCATCTCTTGTTGTTCTCGGATTGAGACTTAAAACCGAAAACTAACACTTGTGTTGTAAGCTAAAAACCGAAAACTAAAAGTTGTAGTCTTGTGGTTGTTGGTTGAAATCCGAAACTCTTGTTGTTGTTGTTGGATCTTGTATCATTGAGTGCCTCTTGGTCCTCGTAAGAACTTGGTGTTTATATTCATTAGACTTAGGGTCCTCTCTTGATGTTAGGGTTCTTAGTTTCTTGAATGTTATATGTCAAGTTATCTATCTTTCTTTATCTTGTTGTTGTTGTTGATCTTGTTATCTTAAAGTCTAGTGAAGCCGTGTGGGGCTCTTTTCGATTCACTAGCATCATTATCTTTCTTGTTGTTCTTGTGTTGTAAGTGGAAAAACCGAAACTAAAAACTTGTTGTGCTTGTGTTGTTGGACTGAAATCCGAGCCTCCTTGAAGTTCTTGTTGTTGTTGGTTTGAGCTTGTATCATTTGGTATCAAAGCAAGACCGGTTGTTTTCCAACATAACCCATCTTGGGCTAGTTCACGGCTTAAACAAACTACACCTAAAAGAAATTCTGAAAATCTGTCCATTAAAAGTTGAAAACCGAGAATGATGTTGCATGTTTAGATCTAGGTGTTATTTTGTTTGTTTAGTGAGTTTCTAGTGTTGGTTTCTTTCTCACCAACACTAAGGTGTCTAGATCCGAAAGTTGAGCTTGAAAAACTTGAACATTGTGTAGTGACTTGAAGTGGCCGAAAGTTGTATGTTGTTGATAACCAAAAAAAAAAAAAAAGAGAAAATCGGTGGTTGTGTGATTATGTGCTAAAGAAGTTGATGAAGTTTGTTGAAGTGTTCATCTTTTGAACTTATTCATCTTGTTCATCTTGTTGTGTGTTCAAGTGAAGGACAAGCTATAAAGTGTTGTGAAAGATTTGCACCCATGATACAAGATCAAACCAACAACACCAAGAGTTTCGGATTGCAGTCCAACAACACAAGAACAACAAGTTTTAGTTTTCGGTTTTCAGCTTATAACAAGAACAAGTTTCGGTTTTCAGTCCACAATCCGAGAACAACAAGATAGAACACAAATGCTAGTGAATCGAAAGAGCCCCACACGGCTTCACTACACTTTCAAGATAACAAAATCAACAACAACACAAGATAAAGAAAGATAGATAACTTGACATATAATATTCAAGACACTAAGAACCCTAACATCAAGAGAGGACCCTAAGTCTAATGAATATAAACACCAAGTTCTTACGAGGACCAAGAGGCACTCAACGACCTCAAAACCCTTGTTTCTAGCCAAAGAGACAACACAAGTATCCCTCTACTTGTGAGATCTAGGGACGGCTTCTTGGAGAAGAAGAGAGAGGAAAATGTTTGTATTTTAGGTTACAAATTTCAGCTTTCAAAAACTAAAGGATGCCTCACTATGAGGTTCTATTTATACTACAACAAAAAGGAGTAAAAGACCCTTCCGCCCTTGCTTTCTTGTGGCACCCTTGGGGATTAGTTTTATTACACTTTAGGACCCCTCTTCACACATAAGAACGTTTAGGTCCTTGGTTGGTTCGATCAACAAATCACACACGGCCAATTGCATGAACAAAGCTTGGAGTGTTTGTAATTCCCGAACTTGGCTTCGTGTGAAAGGCCGTGTACCTGTGGAGGCTGCCTTAACCGTATCATCCTCTCCATCTTGAGAGGAATTTGACCTCAAATTCGGCATTTGGTCATCTTCAACCGCATCCACGAGGGAGAGATCTCCAACGTTGAAGGTGTTGTGCACTTGATATTCCGGTGGCAGGTCAATCTTGTAGGCGTTGTCATTGATTCTCTCAAGTACTTGGAAAGGACCATCACCCCTCGGCAGCAATTTGGACTTCCTTTGAGCTGGAAACCGATCCTTTCGAAGATGCACCCACACCCAATCTCCGGGTTCAAGCACAAGCTTCCTTCTCCCTTTGTTTGCCCTTTTTGCAATCTCTTGATTCTTCTTTTCAAGCTTGATCCGTACCGTCTCATGCATTTTCTTCATGCCCTCGGCTCTTTTATTTCCATCTAAGCTGGTCATGAGATCACTAGACAAAGGAGTGAGATCTAAAGGGGTAAGGGGGTTTCGGCCGTAAACACATTCAAAGGGAGTCATCCCCGTGCTCGAATGTATTACCCGGTTGTATGCAAATTCCACCAAGGGTAGGTGTTCTTCCCATGAAGTCAGCTTACCTTTAACCATAGAACGTAGCATAGACCCTAAGGTTCTATTTACTACCTCCGTTTGGCCGTCGGTTTGTGGGTGGCAAGACGTGGAGAAAAGTAACTTCGTCCCAAGCCTACCCCACATGGACTTCCAAAAGAGACTTAGGAACTTGGAGTCCCTATCACTCACAATGGTCCTTGGTACCCCGTGAAGCTTTACAACATGTTCAACAAATAATGAAGCCACACTAGGAGCGTCCTCGGTTTTAGCACATGGAATAAAGTGAGCCATTTTAGAGAATCTATCAACAACCACGAAAATGCTATCTCGCCCCTTTCTAGTCCTTGGCAGCCCCAAAACGAAATCCATCGAGATGTCCAGCCAAGCTCTAAGGGGAGTAGGGAGTGGGGTGTATAATCCTTGAGGTCGGAGGCGAGATTTAGCACTCCGGTAGGCCGCACATTGATTACAAATTTTTGTGACATCTTTGCGCATTTTGGGCCAATAGAAGTTCTCCTCTAGGATTCCGAGGGTCTTGTGTACCCCAAAGTGACCCATGAGGCCTCCGTCATGTGCCTCCCTCACAAGTAATTCCCTCCACGAACTAGAAGGAACACACAACCTCCTCCCTTTGAACAAATATCCCTCAAACCGAGAGTAGGAGGAGTGGTTATTTTCCTTAAGCCAACGGTCCCTTCCCCACTCTTCGCATTCCCTAAAAATAGGAGCAAAGGTGGGATCCTCGGGATACAACATCCGCAAGCTCTCAAAACCCATTAACTTCGAAGACAGGGTAGCAACAAGCACATGCTTCCGAGACAAGGCATCGGCAACTACATTTTCCTTTCCCCTTTTGTAATGAATTACATAAGGGAAAGTCTCGATGAACTCAATCCACTTAGCATGACGCCTATTCAGCTTGTCTTGGCTCTTAAGGTGTTTCAACGACTCATGATCCGTTCGTATCACAAACTCCTTAGGCCACAAATAGTGCTGCCAATTTCCCAAGGCTCTAACAAGGGCGTACAACTCCAAATCATAAGTCGAGTAATTAAGAGTTGCCCCTTTGAGCTTTTCACTGAAATAGGCAACGGGCTTACCTTCTTGCATCAAAACAGCCCCGATGCCAACCTTACTAGCATCACACTCTACTTCAAACATCTTATCAAAATCGGGCAATTGCAATAAAGGTGCCGAGATGAGCGTAGCTTTCAAGGCCTCAAAAGCCCTAGCTTGCTCTTCACCCCATTTAAAGGGTCCATCCTTCCTAATTACCTCGGTCAAGGGGGCTGCTATGGAGCTAAACCCTTTGACAAACCTCCTATAAAAGCTTGCCAACCCGTGGAAACTTCGGATTTCTCCAATAGTTTTAGGGGTCGGCCAACTTCGTATAGAGTCTATCTTGGAGTCGTCCACTTCCACACCCCTTGAGCTCACGACAAAACCCAAGAATACAACTTTATCAACACCAAAAGAACACTTCTCCATGTTGGCATACAACTTCTCCTTTCGGAGTACATCAAACACACATCTCAAATGCATTACATGATCATCAATAGACTTACTATACACCAACACATCATCAAAGTAAACCACCACAAACTTTCCAATATAAGGCTTCATTACATGATTCATTAGCCTCATAAAAGTGCTAGGAGCATTGGTAAGGCCGAATGGCATGACCAGCCACTCATATAGACCGAATTTGGTCTTGAATGCGGTCTTCCATTCATCACCGGGTTGCATGCGAATTTGGTGATAGCCGCTCCTAAGGTCCACTTTAGAAAACACACAAGATCCGTGGAGCTCATCTAACATATCATCTAGTCTAGGGATTGGATGACGATACCTTATAGTGATTTTGTTGATGGCTCGGCAATCGACGCACATGCGCCACGTTCCGTCCTTCTTTGGTACCAAAAGTACCGGAACAGCACACAGACTCATGCTTTCTTTGATGTATCCCTTGTTGAGTAGATCCTCCACTTGTCTTTCAAGCTCCTTCGTGTCCATAGGATTGCTCCTATAGGCCCCGGTTTGTTTGGAAGCTGTGAACGCGGCACCAAATCAATTTGGTGCTCAATTCCCCGAAGCGGGGGCAATCCTCGCGGAAGTTCTTGCGGAAATACATCTTCATACTCCTGCAACACACAAAAAATCAAAGGGGAAATGGAAGAATTAGTGGGGTTAGTATTAAAGCAATGGGCCAAAAGTAGCATCGGCTTGTTTCCATCATGGTCCACGAAAAGTTCCTTTCTCCTAGCCAACATCACTACGTTTTCCCCTTCCCTTGGTGTTGGGACAGCCTCGGATGTCCCTACCTCCTCACCTACGGCCTCTCTTCCCTTTTCTCCCCTCTCGGGTTCCCTCCCCTTCCCTTTTAATTCTCTCATTTTTTGATACCACTCATTTACTTGGGAGGGTGAAAGAGGGTGAAGTGTGACCTTTCGGCCATCCTTCTCAAGCGTGTACCGGTTGGACCTCCCATCGTGTTTAGTAGACCTATCATATTGCCAAGGTCTACCTAACAACAAGTGACATGCTTGCATTGGGATCACGTCACAAAGCACTTCATCGTGGTAGTTGCCCACCTTAAACCGAATCATACATTGCCGTGTGACCTTCAATTCACCACAATCATTCAACCATTGTAGCTTGTAAGGACTAGTGTGTGGTGTAGTCGGTAGCTTCAAGAAGTTTACCATAGCATGGCTCGCAACATTTGTACAGCTACCACTATCAATTACCAAGGTGCACACACTCCCCTTTACAAGGCACTTAGTATGGAATAGATTTTCCCTTTGGCTCGGGTCATCTACCGCCTTACTAATCATGACGCGTCTAACCACAAAGTTTTGAACCACACACTCCCCTTCTTGTGGATAGACATCTTCACTATCATCTACTCCTTCCTCATTCGGTTCATTCTCGGCTTCCTCTCCATCTTGAGGCTCGGCCTCAACCTCCCCCCTTTCGGACACCACCTCCTCACCAAGGTAGTATACTTTCCCTTCTCGTAGGATCACATTACGCCGGTTCGGACATTCATTTGCCTTATGCCCCCAACCTTGGCACTTGAAACATTGGAACCCCTTTGGGTTGGGGTATTTGTGAGCCTCCGGCTTCGGAGGAAGCTTAGGAACTGTTTTGGATTCGGGCAGCTTCATAGGACCGGGTTGGTCCTTGTTTTTGGCCCAACCCGAGGGGGTTTGGACCCTGCCTTGAAGGTTGATCTCTCCTTAAGTTCCCTTTAAATTTCTAGGGCCGCCTGGAATATACCGTCAATAGTTTCGAACCGATGAAGGGTCAAGTGAGTGGAGATCTCTTTGTTCAATCCACACTTGAACCGGATGATGTCATGGCTGATTTGCTCCCCACGGTGATCAAGTTTCAACATGAGTTGTTGGAACTCGTCAAAATAGGCCATCACACTCTTGCCTCCTTGCCGCAAGCCATATAATCTAGCAAGCAATTCATGTCGGTATCTCTCGGGAAGGTATCGTTGTCTCATCAAGTACCTCAACCGATACTAAGGTGGTGGCTGCCCATCAACCAATTCATTACCAAATCGTTTAACATACTCCCACCAAGTATTAGCATAGCCCTCGAGGTGAGCTATAGCATAACAACTCTTCTTTTCTTCCGAGATGTCATTAACTTGGAAAACTTTGTCACAAGCCGATTCTGATACAAGATCCAACCAACAACAACAAAAGTTCAGATTTCAACCAACAACCACAAGAACTACAACTTTTAGTTTTCGGTTTTTAGCTTACAACACAAGTGAAAGTTTCGGTTTTAAGTCACAATCCGAGAATAACAAGAGATGCAACAATGCTAGTGAATCGAAACAAGCCCCACACGGCTTCACTAGACTTCAAGATAAGCAAAGTAACACAATAATAACAAGATAAGGAAAGATAGATAACTTGACATACAATATTCAAGAAACTAAGAACCCTAACAACATGAGAGGACCCTAAGCCTAATGAATATTAACACCAAGCTCTTACAAAGACCAAGAGGCACTCAACAACCTCAAAACCTTTGTTTCTAGCCAAGGAGACAACACAAGTATTCCTCTACTTGTGAGATCTAGGGACGGCTTCCTTGAGAGGAAGAGAGAAGATATTTTGGAGTGTTTAGGTTACAATTTCTGATTTCAAAATGAACTAAGGGATGCCTCACTAACATCTTATATTTATACTACAAAAAAATGAGTAAAAAAGACCCATCCGCCCTTGCCTTTGTTGTGGCCTCCTTGGGGAATTAATTTATTACACTTTAGGCCCCTCCTCACACATAAGGACGTGGAGGCCCTTGCTTGGTTCGGCCAACAACTCACACACGGCCATTCGCATGAACAAGGCTTGGAGTGTTTGTAATTCCCGCGCTTGGCTTCGTGTGAAAGGCCGTGTACTTGTGGGGGCAGCCATAACCATATCATCCTCTCCATCTTGAGAGGAATTTGACCTCAAATTCGGCACTTGATCATCTTCAACCACATCCACGAGGGAGAGATCTCCGACGTTGAAGGTGTTGTGCACTTGATATTCCGGTGGTAGGTCGATCTTGTAGGCATTGTCATTGATCCTCTCAAGTACTTGGAAAGGACCATCACCTCTTGGCAGCAACTTGGACTTCCTTTGAGCTGGAAACCGATCCTTTCGAAGATGCACCCACACCCAATATCCGGGTTCAAGCACTAGCTTCCTTCTCCCTTTGTTTGCCCGTTTTGCAACCTCTTGATTCCTCTTTTCAAGCTTGATCCGCACCGTCTCATGCATCTTTTTCATGGCCTCGGCTCTTTTATTTCCATCTAAGCTGGTCATGAGATCACTAGACAAAGGAGTGAGATCTAAAGGGGTAAGGGGGTTTAGGCCGTAAACACATTCAAAGGGAGTCATTCCCGTACTCGAATGTATTACCCGATTGTATGCAAATTCCACCAAGGGTAGGTGTTCTTCCCATGAAGTCAATTTACCTTTAACCATAGAACGTAGCATAGACCCTAAGGTCCTATTTACTACCTCCGTTTGGCCATCGGTTTGTGGGTGGCAAGACGTGGAGAAAAGTAACTTCGTGCCAAGCCTACCCCACATGGACTTCCAAAAGAGGCTTAGGAACTTGGAGTCCCTATCACTCACAATGGTCCTCGGTACCCCGTGAAGCTTTACAACATGCTCAACAAATAATGAAGCTACACTAGGAGCGTCCTCGGTTTTAACACATGGGATAAAATGAGCCATTTTAGAGAATCTATCAACAACGACAAAAATACTATCTCGGCCCTTTCTAGTCCTTGGCAGCCCCAAAACGAAATCCATCGATATGTCCAGCCACGGTATAAGGGGAGTAGGGAGTGGGGTGTATAATCCTTGAGGTCGGAGGCGGGATTTAGCACTCCGGCAGGCCGCACATTGACTACAAATTTTTGTGACATCTTTGCGCATTTTTGGCCAATAGAAGTTCTCCTCTAGGATTCCGAGGGTCTTGTCTACCCCAAAGTGACCCATAAGGCCTCCATCATGGGCTTCCCTCACAAGTAATTCCCTCCAAGAGCTAGAAGGAAAAAATAACCTCCTCCCTTTGAACAAATATCCCTCGAACCGAGAGTAGGAGGAATGATTATTTTCCTTAAGCCAACGGTCCCTTCCCCACTCCTCGCATTCCCTAAAGATAGGAGCAAAGGTAGGATCCTCGGGATACAACATCCGCAAGCTCTCAAAACCCATTAATTTCGATGACAAGGTAGCAACAAGCACATGCTTCTGAGACAAGGCATCGGCAACAACATTTTCCTTTCCCCTTTTGTAATGAATTACATAAGGGAAGGTCTCGATGAACACAATCCACTTAGCATGACGCCTATTCAGCTTGTCTTGGCTCTTAAGGTGTTTCAACGACTCATGATCCGTTCGTATCACAAACTCCTTAGGCCACAAATAGTGTTGCCAATTTCCCAAAGCTCTAACAAGGGCGTACAACTCCAAATCATAAGTCGAATAATTAAGAGTTGCCCCTTTGAGCTTTTCACTGAAATAGGCAACGGGCTTACCTTCTTGCATCAAAACAGCCCCGATGCCAACCTTACTAGCATCACACTCTACCTCAAACATCTTTTCAAAATCGGGCAATTGCAATAAAGGCGCCGAGATGAGCGTAGCTTTCAAGGCCTCAAAAGCCCTAGCTTGCTCTTCCCCCCATTTAAAGGGTCCATCCTTCCTAATTACCTCGGTCAAGGGGGCATCTATGGAGCTAAACCCTTTGACAAACCTCCTATAAAAGCTTGCCAACCCATGGAAACTTCGGATTTCTCCAATAGTTTTAGGGGTCGGCCAACTTCGTATGGAGTCTATCTTGGAGTCGTCCACTTCCACACCCCTTGAGCTCACAACAAAGCCCAAGAATACAACTTTATCAACACCAAAAGTACACTTTTCCACGTTGGCATACAACTTCTCCTTTCGGAGGACATCAAACACACATCTCAAATGTACTACATGTTCATCGATAGACTTACTATAAACCAAGACATCATCGAAGTAAACAACAACAAACTTTCCGATAAATGGCTTCATCACATGATTCATTAGCCTCATGAAAGTACTTGGAGCATTTGTTAGGCCGAATGGCATAACCATCCATTCATAGAGACCAAATTTAGTCTTGAAGGCGGTTTTCCATTCATCACCGGGTTGCATTCTTATTTGGTGATAGCCACTCCTTAAATCAATCTTGGAAAATAAACACGAACCATTCAATTCATCTAGCATATCATCTAACCTAGGGATAGGGTGACGATATTTTACCGTAATCTTATTGATGGCTCGGCAGTCCACACACATACGCCAAGTTCCGTCCTTCTTAGGCACTAGTATCACCGGAACCGCGCACGGACTCATGCTCT